>CAEGAE010101531.1:0-46276 GCA_903067095.1 Girardinus metallicus | reverse complement strand
CCACGCACTCACACCTAGGGACAATTTGGAGAGGCCAATCAACCTGACAGTCATGTTTTTGGACTGTGGGAGGAAGCGGAGTACCCGGAGAGAACCCACGCATGCACAGGGAGAACATGCAAACTCCGTGCAGAAAGACCCCAGGCCAGAAATCGAACCCAGAACCTTCTTGCTGCAAGGCAACAGCTTTACCAACTGTGCCACTGTGCAGCCGGAACCCTGAAATGACACATTTTTTCTCTGTTTTCAGATCACTTGCTCCACAGCTCAGCAACACAAATATAGATTTCACTGCCGTCCTTAAGTATGCAAATGATCCTTCTGTGCAGACGGACTGCTTGTGGCGGCATTCCAGGTTCCCTTGGTGTAATATCCCAGCTGATGTTGCACTCTTCAGTCCTTTTCGTCGTCCTGCCACGCAGAGCCTCTCGGCAGCCAAGCAAATAATAATAGTAAAAGAAAAAAAAAAAAAAAAATTCAGTTATTCAGCAGCAATTGATGCAACAAGCATTTTGTGAAAAAAAGGGAGTGGGGAGGCAGATTTCTATGGAAACATTCCTCAGGAGTATTTTCATTTTCTGCATCAAATGAGTAAAAAAAAAAAAAAACATTGCCGTGATAATTAGCACTGTGTGCGTAGTGTAATGTGTGTGCTGAAGCAGCTTTAAAGGACTTCAAAAAGCCTGCAGGAAAAAAAAAAAAAACAGTTCAGTGTTTTTCACGACATCTCACCGCCCGCTCTGCTGTCAGTCAGCATTAAGGCCCGCGCTCGCCTCTTGTATTTTTCTTTTGTAATCTAAAAGCGCCGCGGTTTTAAAACAACTCTACTAATTACTTTATTTAATCAGGGGCCGGTCGAGGAATTATTTCTGCAGCCTGGAGCTAAATTTGAATCTGCAACAATAGCTTTAATATAAGTTTATGATTAAAAAAAAAAAAAAAGCTTCAATATTTAATCCCGGAAGCGGTTACAATGATTCACCGTTTCATGTGGACCCTTTAAGATCTCGAGTACTTTGATAAGGCCGTGTTTCACCTGAGGATAATGAAGGAACCGGTTCGATAAGCGCAGCCGAGCGGGGAGGAGGATTAGAGCGGTTCATATCCGCGATATAACGTACGACAAACCACGTCATCCGCCTTTCTAGCCACACCTGTTCCCCGTCCGAGCGAGTCTGAATTGGCGAACCAAAGCGCTGGGCAGCAAATGGTGTTTGAAAGACTTAAAAAAAAAAAAAGAGAGAGAGAAAAAAGAAGACAGGATTGCGGGGTGAAAGAAACAGAGAGGGACAGAGAGGAAAAAATAAATAAATCAAAGCGAAATCGGCAGAATGCGGGACTTTCAGAAGCCGCGGCGCAGTTGAACTAAGAAGGCCCAAGTCCTGCTGAAAAGGAGTCGGGAGACAGCCTGAATGCAAATTAAATCCTCCTCATTCCTGCAAATATTGTCTTAGCCATTAGTGTGGGGCTCGACTAGAAAGGAGTGGTCCCAGTCATTGTCGCTCGGCCAGGGAGAAGTCAGGGGAAGAATTCTATTCAGCGGCCGTCTTGGGGGCTAGGTGCACTTGGGCGCTTGTTTGGTACCATTCAAACGCCACAGACCGTGGCAACAAAGAGAGCTTTCAGCGTATACCTCACTGTAAAAGCATGTGAAAAAAAAAGATGAAGAAAGGAGGTGGGAAAGGGATCAGGAGAGGGAGGGAAGAGGGAGTAAAAAAAAGGGGGGACTGCTGTGAAGCGAGGAGGGAGAGCGTAAAAGTTTAGGTGTTGGTTCCTGAGTGGAACTGTGGGTCTGTATGGTGTTTTGTTTTAATCGTGGGGTTTATTTTTGTGCAGCCTGAGGAGTTTGCCCCACTGGGCGAGGAGATGGCAAACACTTAAGTTGTGTTTCCATTGCAAATGTGCACAAATCTTTGAGTATTTCCTTTTAATGTTGAAAAAAATACAATGTCGCAATGGCGGTGTTTCCGTTAAACAAGAAATTAAATTGAAACCACACGCAAATAAGCTTGTTCACGTGGTAAGTCGTTAAAAGTCATGGCAGCGACAGAAGTAAACAGTTACATGACATATATTCATAACTCAGCCATGGCGCTTGGAAATTCTTGCTGTAAAAATAAAAACACTACACCTTTGTGAGCTCGCCCTCCCATGTGGACCAACATCCATAAGAGAGGTACTTTAGCTTATCTTGGAGGCAATAGTTGGCTGCTTGGAAACCAACGCGATGACTTCCGATGACTGTAAAACATGTAACCACTTCTTTATAAGCGTCTAAACTCAACCATCTCTATGAGTTTAGACGTCACCGTCTTATTCGGGTTTTGGAGCCCCGCCAATTTAGGAGCGACTATGTAAGAGGCATTTTGGGGAAATTGCAGTCTGAGATTTTACAAAAGAGTGATGGATTCAACATGTTTGAATGACACATAACTTTTTTAAAAAACTTTTTCACTGCTGTAAAAACAAACCGTAATCCCTCTTACCACTCCCTGTCGTCTTCTTTGACGTTTTTGCCAGTAGTAAACATACGGCCGTTGATAACGTGACTCGTGTGATGTGAGAAGTGTTTCAATCGCAGTTTTGCTAAATAAATCTATTTCCATAACGCTGAAAAAACACCTCGTCCATTTTTTATCAAAAATTTTTCTGAAATTGTCATGTTCACGTTAAGCAAATTTATTGTCGTAATTGTAATTTTATGGTCAATGGAAATGCAGCTACAGACCCGTTCAACCTGGTCTTGAAAAAGTATTTATTTAATTTTTATGTGATACACCAATGCAAAGGATAATTTATTTATTTATTGTATTTATTTTTTACAACAAATACAAATTTGGAAAGTGTGTATCAAACTAATATGAACATCAACTTAGTATTGATATTATAGATATTTTTGGAGCAATCTCTACTGCAAATACATCTGCTAGCTTTTTGCGGTATGTCTCTGTTATATTTGCATATTTATGCAAATTTGCTCAAACTCAGACATTTTGAATGGAGAGCAGTTGTGAACATCAATTTTCAAGTTTTCAAGTCATCAGGCAGATTTGCCTGTACAGCAAACAAAGCTAGTTCATGGGTGCTCTGGAATAACAGCAGTTTTCAAAATGGCGGCCCTTCCACAAGTCCACCTTTAGACAAGTAAAAGCCCACCATCTCAATTTAATTCGGTCAATCACCACAGCCTTCCAGAGTGGGGGAGAAAAAACAAAACAAGGTCGACTTTCACATACATAATGTAATACATTAACAAGTATTTATGAATAATAAAACATCAGTCCAATTTCCAAGTCATTTTGTTCTTTTAAACCCTTTAAGCTTCAACCAATCAAACTCCAGCTCTTATTGCCTCACTTCCTATAAAGGAGCTGGGTTTGGGGCTTCCTCTTTAGCAGGGACCCAAGATGGCTGCCACAGAAGACACACCCAAATGGTTAAAAAAAACATTTCATCAATACATTTCCATACTCACCAACTAAAAAAAAAAAAAAAAAGACAAGATGTCAAAGAGAAACTTCTTAAACGTTTTTGACTTTGTGGCATAAGCTAGCAAAGCTTTAAACTTCTCCCCCTTTCTGCTGTGCACTGTGAGCTTTAAAATGTTTGTTCACCTCTATTTGCTTTGCAATTAGCTGATTACTGAAGGTAAGTGGATCTGTTTTTTTAGCTCTGTCAGAGTCTTGGGGGGGAGGGGGCTGAATTTTAGACTTTCATTTGTAAAACTACGTTTGACCTTTCACTTAAAATCCACAAAATATTTGGCAAAGCAATGCATGTATGTCAGAAAAACATGAGGCTATCTCGAATTACCTCGTGATTTTTATACCTTTAAAAGACTCACCTTTCCATACCAGAACCTTCTGCTCAAGCCATCGTTTTTTTTTTTTTTTTTTTTTCATTTGTGTTTCTCTAGTGATGTGTTGTGAAGCTATTAAAGTGTTAATCAATGACTTAAAATTACATGCTACTGAATGACTTTTTTAAGACGGTTTCAACAATGAAGCATTCATTTAAAAACTAGGGTTGTAAAAAAATAAATAAATAAATCTGAATTGCCAGCTCAGGCTTTTTTAAGATTGGTGATTGGCCAGAAAACTGCCATCAGTGCACCCCTAATAACAACTAATAACTAACTCATTAAATTACACCAAACATGTCCTGTTTATGTCAGGTTGTATTACTAACATTTTTGCTAAATTCTAGAATGATTTTCTAAAATCAGAAGTTAAAATACATTAACCATAAGATCATGGGTTACTACATAACACATCGTAATATATAATTCAACGTGAAGTGAAAATAATAGTCTCTTAACTCATATATTGTTGTTTTCTTTGTTGTTGTGGTGCTGCTTGGTAAATGTGACTGGCCACGACAAAGTCACGAAAACGTCTACTTGAGTTATTTACAGATTCTGAAAGTGTGGAGTCTAAGCTTTCTAATGATATCAAACACATGGGAATAAAAAAAAGAAGTTATTTACTACCAGGTATTGTGTGCATTAATAACATTTAGGGCGATTTGTAATTTAGAAGCACAATTAAAGAAAAATCGACTTGAATTGTTTTAACAAACAAAAATTCTTTTCTGCACCTTTAAAGATAAAAAATAATCAATTTCTATCTATGGTATTTATCTACTGCGTTTAATTTTATAATTTTTAAATAAATAAAATAACAATAGCTGTTGATGTGCAAGCAGAGCATCATTCATTTACCAAGCAAAGTCTTAAAAAACAAAGAACAGTTCTCACTAACTGAGACGGGTCCTACCACTCACCGCATAGAGCCGTTCAAAGGAATCCAATCGCTAGTGATCACATCAACACTCAGCAGCTGTGATTTAGCTTCCTCTCATCATATGATATACCTGGAGTTGTTTTCTTCCCACCGGTATCTGCAGCTTTGTAGGCATACCTGAAATGTAAAAAAAAATGAAAAAACAAACAAAACTTTATCAAGACAATAAAAAGTATGTGGGAAATATTCAAGTAACATTTCAAAACAGCAAATCATAGCTTATGCACAAGTGGATCTTCCAAATTGTAAGATTATTGACTAATTAGCTCTGAAGTGGTTTAAATTACACAAAAGACAATGTTTTGGAGCTACTTTGACAAAGTCCATCTAAATCTTCCAGAATTGATGCGATAGAGCTGACCAGGTCACTGTAAACAATTCGGTCTACAAACTGGACTCAGTTACACCAGGAGGAATGGGCCGAAATTTCACTAAACTATTGAGAGAAGTTTGTTGAAGTGTAACAAAATGGTGGCCCATTTTGTGTTGAAAGACACTATTCATTAATAAATGTATATTAACATATCACGGAAGAAAGTCATAAAAACATCTAAAAATATATTTCCTCTTATTTCTTTTACTTTTAGCAAATATAAATAATTTTGGTAAGCCCGTCTATTTATTCTGGTTCATATCTCGAGTAGCTTAAACGTGTTATTTTCCTAGGTGCTCTGATTTTTGTCCACCAGGCGGAGCTGTTGCACAAAATAACCTTACTTTAAAAACCTTTAATCTGAAACTTTTCAACAAGCTCCAGAAAACCAGAGAGAAATTCATTTGTGGACCTTTACTTTCACTGTATCCATAGCAGCATATATGTAGGCTATAATTCAATCTAATCGAAATCACATATGCTTGCTTTCATGTGCTCCAAATGTATTGTACAGACTTAAAAATGTCCACAAAGAGATATAATAGAAAAGTCACAGTTGTCCACTTATATTCACATAAAACTAATGTGATTAGAGAACTTCATGCCCGACGTTTTAAGCAAAGCATAGAAAAATTCATAGCAGTGAAAATTGGATATAATTGGAGGATTAACATGCTACTCCTAAAGCTGCTCGCCAAGAGAGGGAAATGCCAGGCTGTTTGTCTGCAGTTGGAATGTGAGTTGAATTAGAATCATGACTGAATGGGACAGATTTTGGCCAGTGTCTTGCCTGAGTTTCCAAAGACAGTCTGTGTACTGCATAAAAAGTAGCCTTAGTAACCAGATGTTTGCAGTTCGTAAAAGATACATTTTCCACCTATATAGCCATCTGATTTTGTTTTTCATGTTCTTTTTTTTTCATCACATGTTCAAAATGAAGACTAGTGAGCTGCATGCAGACTTCAGAATGGAAAGTATGGAAAGATGAATGCAGCCCGTTATGCAAAGAAGTCCCCAGTAACTTGGAAGACCATCATTGAGTCAAGAGAAACAGTCAGTACATTTGTCTGTTTTTTCCATCATTACATCTGCAAAACCGCTGTATACCAAATTGCTCATTGCAAAACTGTTTCTCTATAATATAAAGCAGAGTGAACAATCATTAAATAGGCAGGAAACAAAAAATAAAAACTAACAGTTAAAACATGCATTCTTATGGAAAAGTATTTGCCCTTAGAGATTTCTTTGGTTTAATTCACTGAATGTTTTTTTTTTTAGGATGTCTGAGGTCATTGCACGGCATCTCTGTCAGATTTAAGTTCAGTTTATGACTAGTCCACTCCAAAACCTGTCTTCTTTTAAACCATTCAGAGTTCAGAGGAGGAATTACTTGTGTGCTTCAGATCCTGCTTCATTACCCAAGTGTGCTTGAGCTTTGGGTCGTAAAGTCTGGACCTACTTCAGGATTCTATGCTAGATAGCAAAATGCATGGTTTCATTATGTGTGGAAGAATACTCCAAATCACTACCACCATGTTATTGTTCAGATCGGTGTTCTTTTCACTGAAATGCTTTGTTATGTTCGGAATGAGGCAGGTCAACTGTCTGGACTATACTAACTAACTTTTGTCACATTAATTCTCAAAATATTTCCGTATAATATCCCAAAGTTTTAGGGTATCACAATGTTTTTTTTGTTTTTTTTAATGTGACAGGGGCCTTTGAATTTTCTTTTTATCAGCAGCGGTTTTGGCCTTCAAATTCTCAATTACCAGTTGCTCGTTCCTATTGTTGAACCTTGAGCTAGCTAGCTGAAGATGTGTCTTGTTGCCTAGTCCCTTGATCTGGTTAGCTAGATAGCTAGCTCAAGATAGCTAGGTAGCGCTAGTTAGCTGGACAGTTATATAACTAGATAGATAGTTAGCTAGATAACCATCTAGGTAACTAGAAAGCTATTTACTTAGCTAGATAGTTCTAATTAGCTCTAACTAACTAGATAGAGTTAGTTAGCTTTAGCTTTATCTGGGAGGGAAGAAGGAAGGGTGTATGATCAAAAGATATTTGGCAAAGGGAAGGATGAAGGCAGAGGTACGAGCAAAAAAAAAAAAAAAAAAAAAAATAGAGCAACATGTTGCACGAAAGTTGCAGACACCCTGACTTCATGTTTTACAACTGACAGGCCCCTTGGTCTGGGCATGCTGTATATGATACGGCCAGACAGACAGAGAGGAGACTATGCTACTATATGTTTTCAGACACATAGCTGCACGTTAAATGTGTGCACCATATTATGGCTGAAGACCTCCTGCTGTCTACATCTTCACACCCCTGGAAACACACACCCTGTCTCCAGCACCTCCACAAATAGTCCCTTCATATGCATCTTTCATCACCCTGAGGCTCATAACTGAGCTTTGTTAATGTGGGGGTTATTTATGACCATTTTTATTGTTGAGCAACATGGACTGGCCATGTCTACTGACTTATATAAAGCATTATTTTTTTCCTTTTCTATGTTCAGGCTCATTTTGTTTGTTCAAGACAATCATGTTCAAATATTTCTATTGCATTTTCTTACAGCTTTGCATATTTTAGATTTTATTAATTGTGCAGTATTTTTACCCATAAACCTTTAGATTCGCAGACAGTGTAGCTCATCGCTGCAGGAGCCAGCATTGACTTCACTCCTACTGTAACTCTCATCGACCTCACACCATTAGAGCCTATCAAGTGACATGTCTTCCTAATCCTGGGGCTACTGAACCATTTATATCAGCAACATATCATATTATTGCTATGATGACACCTAAAATCATAAAGTCCAGGGTAAGTCTTATGTCTAAATACAGCAGAATATAATGACGCAATTTATAAGTTCTCCACCTAGAAGCTTAATGTGTAAGGAAAGTGAAATATAAGATCCAAAAAGTAGGTGCAGTTTGGTGCATGCACAAACAAAAATATCTACCACAGCTCTTGATTACAATCATTAAATATCACAACTATTAATAAATATTGAAATTAGCCATTTATCAAAATTTTTTTCTCTCTAATTGGAATAGCATTATAATATACTGCCACATAAAAGCCAGCTTCTATCCTTGAAGATGAGTTAGCGATGAAATTATACTGTCTTTAGCTGACCTAAATGTTTGTTTTACATCATCAGCCTGTACTGATGTGGGACTTAAATAGTTGTAGTGAATGAGGAGTGGCTGAAAGATGGCATCTACGAGCTTGCTGATGCCATGCAGACTTTTAGTTATGTTCGTCTAATCATGATGGGGAACTTTATTCCTCCACCTAAACCTCGGTTTACATGTAGGAAAAGTTTAATGCTGTGGAAAGTAAGTAACACAATATAACACAAATAACACATTTTACACTCTCATAACTACATAATGGATTGCAACAAACCAGATAATTGGTTTGTTGCGATTATAGTCTTCCCTCTTAAACGAACCCTGGCGAACGACAACTACTGGAGTTATTATTATTCTGTCATGGCTGCAGAAAATTCTAATAAAAATTATTGGACAGAAGCCTCTACATGTCTTTGAGGCAGCACCTCAAACAAAATGTTTACTTCTATGTCCACAAGGATTGTGAACATTTCGGTCCAGGCCTATTTCATGAGTCTTTTAAAAAAAAAAATTATTATTCTGTTGAACCACTTTTCAAAAACACAGCCACAGATTTTCATTGGTTAACATGTCCATTTGTTTAATTATATGAAGGTATGATCAACATCGGAAAGTCCAGCCATTCTTCAGTTGAGAGAGGAAATGGGTTCTGAATCCCAGAATGTGTTATGGCCAAAAATAGTACTGACTTAGGCTGAAAAGCCACTAGGAAGGAGCCATTACTTCGAAAGACAGATTATGGCGAATCTCAGGGACATACACCTTAACTATGAAGATTTTGTTTTGCGAAATTAAAGTGTTTGGAAATAGCAAGCAACTTTATATTTGAAGAATAAATAGGGATGCTTTCAACCCTTAGAACATTTTGCCTTAGTTCTGAATTATGGGGTGTCGTCATCATTTGGATGGTCATTTTGGATGAAAAGCTTCAGAACAAACACTTTTTAGGTCTTACAACTGAGTTCTAACTGGATTAAAGCCTTCAGTGTTTCAAAATGTTATTTATTCATACATCTAAATAGAAAACCCTTTTCTACATGTTGGCTTTTCTTCCTACATTGGTGTGGAAAATCTCTTTTCAGCAATCTCTTCTTCCAACTCTTAAGGTCAGATTTGTGAAGTGAACACATTAAGTGCTGTGTCTCCTTTTCTAATTAGTCCTCTGCATTACCTGCTTGTGGAGCATGTGGAGCATGGTAGATTTGTAGATGTGCCTTACAGATGTATTCTTCCATTTGTGGATAAATGAGTGCCTTGAGAAAGCTAACCACTGCTACAAAGCACTGTAAATTATCTTAACAGTCCTTAGCAGCATTGCTGTGTCCTCTTTAAAGCATGCGTTTATGCACTGAGGAAAACAAGGTCACATGAATGGGCCTCGAGCCAGACGAGGGCCAACGTAGTTGCTCCCAGCTGACCAGTGCACTGAAGCCAATTTAAAATTTGTCATTCGTCACAAGATAAATAGATCCCTATAGTCACCTCTGCCAAGCAACACCAGCTAATCCCACGATAGCGCCGCTCTTGTTTTGAAAGGTGACTCTGGTGGGTTGCCTTTCAAAGATGGAGAAATTTAGACCCTCTTTCTATTTTAATAATGAGCTCTGGAATCCTCTGTGCTTTTGACTCCTTCTCTCTGTACTTAATGTCTCTGCCTCTTGCTCTGCTGCTCTCGCTCGCCATGTGCCATTTGAGATGGCTGAGTCAATGGACGGATACCAACGCATTGACAGTTTGGACAGTTGGACGAAGACAGAGGGAGACAAACTGTGACTAACTGTTCCCAGTCCAAAGGGACAATTTGTACCTTATAGAATAAATGGGTGAGAGATGGAGTGTGGAGTGGTGGGATTCGATTCTACATGCAGGGTCATAAAAAGTTGACCTGTAGATCCATAATTCAAGCAATCAAGACTCTCAGCTCATGAGCACATACAGAATCGAGGTAAGGTATTCTAGAAGTGCAGAGTATTTAGGAAGTAAATTAACATGAGCAGTACATTTTTTTAGCTTATTTATTTTTCATATCTTTAAAATACTCTCAATCAAATGAAAGAGGAATACAATAAACTCTGATGCTTGCAATTTGATTAAAATAAAATACAACATGGAGATTGTTGTGGTTTGCGTAGCCCATGAATGAGGATGATAGACACATACCACGGCACAAAGTAAACTGATTTATGCAAACATCTCTTGTTGCTTATGGAAAACATTAGAAAATATTATGAAATATAAAAAGAGCAAATCCTGTAAAGGGAGGTTGTAAAACAGTTTAGTTTCAGGTAGTCTGGGCCTCTTAATGCTCAGCTGCCTCAACGAGCAGGGTGGTCCTGTCACCCCTCTATCCACATTTTTCTGAGACACGCACATAAGAAGCGCTTTACTGTCTATTTTGAGTCTGTTGCGGTGGCAACTGACACATGCTGAGGATTTTATCGTAGACCCCTCCAGTCTATTGCTCCTTTGAGACAGTGATGTCTGACATCAAGAGAGTGACGGATGGGGAATGTGGGTAAGAGGAGGGAGGGAATGTGAGGCTCCAGAGAACAACTAAAGCAGAGCCTGTTTATTTTCATGCTTTGTAATAATATCCTTTGAGCACAAAGTCACAAAGTTCTGGCTGCATAGAGATGTAGATTTGATCTGTTCCAGGTGCAGTGTTTTGTTGTATCAACTTCCAAACATCCTGTCCTGCCTAGATATCTCTAAAATATTACAGCATCCCGCATATTTATTGACACCCCCTATAAAGATGTGTTCTTCCACCAGTAATGCTTAGTTTAGTTAGTTTACATGTGTATTCAATTAGCGTATTTTCTTTGCCACTATTCCCAATTCGTTCCAGCTTAGTGGTTCTTCATCCTGGTCCACAGGCCTCATTGTTCTTCATGTTTTAGGTCCATCTATGCTTCACCACACCTGATTCAAATGATTGCATTACCTCATGATGCTAATGACCCATTTATTTAAGTCAGATGTGTGGCAGGGAATCCCTTAAACATGCAGATGCCACTGCTTCTGGCCTATTGCTTTACTCTCCACTTGCAGCCTGACACTAATCAAACACTTGCTCCTTGTTTAGTAATCACCTCCCCAGCCTCAATGTTTCTCAGTTCAGTCAACTCCTTGCCAGATCCATCTGCCAAGTTCTGTGGTCTGTGTTACACTCTGGTTCAGTTGCTGATTTACAGCTCACTTGTTTCCTGTAAATTTAAAAACACAGTTTTTCTCACTTGTTTGTGTTTGGGGCCTCCACAATCTTCTCCATTCCACATGGTTTGTATTTATGAAAATAGGTGGTGTTTTTTTTAAGTGCGGTCGCTGTTGTCTCTACCATTTTGATGTGTGACAAAGGCACCTTGGTTTCTGTGTCATGTCATAGCAATACCCCAAGGAATTGGGATATAGCTTATCAGATCATTGATCAGCTGTGATAAAAATTAAAGTTTAAATGTAGGAAATTTTAGTAATTATGAGAACTTAAAAACCTTGGTGTGGGATTTTCATCTACACACAACCACACACCCATGTACCAGTATGCAAATAATTCAAATGATTGAATGCCACACACACAGCTTTTACAGGCATACAGCGCTTCTTTACGGGACGCATAAAATGCTGAAAAGTTGGATTTTTTTTTGCCCCCACCATTCAATAAACATACTCGAATATCTGTTTGGTCTAAAATCTTTAGTAAGATTATACTACAGTAAAAGTGGAATTTATTTTTAGTCTTTATTTACACTTATTTAACAATGGTGCAAACTACTGAAGTCAGTAACTGGCATCAGTAATTTGCAGTAGAACTTCTGTAACCCAGAATGTGTTTGAAAATGGTCTAACTTCACCTGTGTGTCAAGTATATTCCAAATGGATTCATAGTTTTAGACCAGTAAAGAAGGGAGGCTAGGTTTAAAGGCTGAGTATTGATGCTATTGGTTCAAATGTTCATAGGACACACATCCCAAGAGGGTGTTCTCAAATGTCTGTGCTGATCCCAGGAATGCAGCACTTTGACACGTAGTTATGATGTACAGCAACTCATTGAAAAGGGGAGATCAGCACTATTACTTCAACCAAAGCCATAAAATGAGCTGAAGTGTGCAACCAAATAACATTAAGGAAGCTCTATAGTGTATCTGGATTGATAATTGAGAGCACATGCAAGCACAAACATGAAATGTAATGTAAAAACCATACATTTCAGTTAATTTAATGCAGTTTTCTATTTCTTCCTTGGTCTCATGCCTGGTCTGGGAGTCGGAGTGGTTGTGTTGTCTTGGCCTGCTGACGTCAAAGAAGCCATGGCTACGGTTCAGCTGTCTTCTCTTGTTGTGTCGCCCTTCTTCTCCCTCTGTCGTCCGGCTGTCCGAGCTCTTATGAATAGCCTGCGAAGCAGAGGGACACACTGTGCCAAGCTCTGCCATCCGGTGTCAGCCTGACCGGATTGTCTCGAATCAGGGAATCAAGGAGAAGAGCAGTAGTTGGAGAAGAGGATGAAGAAGGGAGTGAATAAATGCATATCATTCAGAATTTATCCAGTTGTTGATCTGTTTCACAGTTTGTTTTATGCAGGCAGGGGGTTAGGGTGTCAGGGAGACTAATGAGGAGTCCTCGCAGGACATCTCATTAAAATACCAGTGCATGAACTAGGTGCCAAACTGTAAGGAAGGTGGTCATACACACACACATTAACTCTAGAATGAGAGAAGACTCCGCAGATAGAAGGCAGGCAGAGAGGAAGTAGTATGTTGACACCTGTGACAGAATAAATAAAACTTTTACAACCAAAAATAAAAGTAAAACAAATAAAAATCCTTAACAGTCTCTGAAATCTGAAAATAGTCATTTAAACTCAAATATAAATTTTTTTTTTTTTTTTTTTTTCATTGGTGAGAGAAATAATGATATCAGAGATAAAGGAAACACGGCTAAAGAGACAGAGGGGATTTCGGGCAGAACCAAAACTCCTCCCCTTCTTTATTTATAACCCCCAAGACAGCAGGCTAAGATTTCTGGCACCAAAACACACGTCACGCTTGCTATTTTGGTCTGAGGTGCTACATAGCACCAAGAGGTTGGGTGACAGGACTGAGGCATTATGGGGCCATGGGACTGTTCATCCTCATACAAAGCATTTAAATTACTTTTCACAGTTAAACTACCTCTATCAGGGTTGAAAATGTGCACCAGACCATGCACACATGTGCATTTGTGTATCTGAAGTGGTCACTCTGTGTTTACAGTAGCAAATAATGGACAGTTTGTTCTCCATGTGTTCAGATGTGGGAACTCGAGAGCGTGTGAAAGCGTGATGCCTCACCCTGCAGAGAGCAGGAGGTGTCAGGGAGGCCAGAGGTTGTTGAAGCAGTCTTATGAGGCGTGAAACACAGAGCGGGAAAAGTGATCTCTGTCCTCACAGCACACTGGATACCCCGATAACGACGGGAAGCATAACTGTTGCTGAATAATGACTCTACAGTGTTAGCGTACTCTGAAGTTTATTCATTGTGGCAAATGGTTTTGGAGAATCATCTCTTTAAAAATGCATTGCTAGATGACAGCCCTTAAACTGCACTACATTTTACTTATTTGAATTCAGTTTAGTCAAATCGTTTTGTCCTTTCACTGTTTAATAACATATAGAAGTGAAAAAGTGTGATTAGGGTGGAAAGGTGTTAACATATAAAAATACCAATACCAAACGTTGGAAGGATGTTGTGCAGACAATGATTGAAGAGAAAGAAATATTGAAATTCCCCCATACGTTTTCCATGGAAAACTAGCTCCCAAAAGTAGACTAAAATAGTGTGTTTGGCTGAGATCATTTGGTTAACATGGAAGGTTTTATCATAATTAGGTCATTATAAGACATTGATAACACACAAAGCAGCAAATCAGCAACAAGCTAGCTGTTTGAAAGAAAATGGCAGCACATTAAGAGAGCACTACATAATAAGTTTTGAAAACTTGTGTAACTTAAAGTAATGTTGTGAAGACTGAGGTGAAATAAAGATGTCCCTTTTCTCATGGGAACACACCTTGCTATCTGAATTGAATATTTTTCACCAGTTCCTTTAGAAGTTAAAGATTTATATTTTTTTATAGTAAAGCTATATATATATATATATATATATATATATATATATCTCCAAATAAGATAAAACATCTGAAAGCTAAATAAAAAATATGAAAACATCAAAATACTTTCGCAAACTCCTGTGGATGGATGAAGGCATTTCCAACCACACAAGTTTCATCTGCCACGGCAGAAGCAACATCTGAGCTTCTGGTCTGCTGGTAGTTGATATGTACAGGATGAACATGCAATAAACCATCAAGGCTGTAAACATGAGTGACACAAGGTAGTCCAAAACACGGGATCAGCATTTACTTTAAGCACAGTCATATTTATTACCAAGAAAAATACATGAAAGGCATATTAAATTCAATTGTCACAGCTATTATTTCAACATCTTGAGTACTTTTCATCGTACAGTTCAACACACTTTTCAGCAGTCTACAGGTCGCCTCTGGGAACTTTGTCCCAACTGGATCTCCCTCTGGTAATGAGACGGCATTTGATTCAATGTATCAACCAGAAAAGCTGAAAGCGCGCACCCTCGAACTGGGGCTGCATGCGAATCCTTCACATAGAAAAACACTTTCATTTTTATACAAAAAAGTTAAATATCTGGGAACAGCAAAGCAATATGGTGAAATGTTGGTAGAAGTTAGGCACAGAAGAAGTTTAAAGCTGCAGCATCACCGGTGAATACGGACGCTATGTTTAGAACACATCAGGAGAAAATTTTCCATTTCATTTTAGCACTCATTATTTACAAAGATGTTGTTGTACAAGGTCATGGGGACAGATGTCATTAGATTGGAAAATGTCACATAATGATAGTTTCTGTCTGAAGGGAGTAGGAAATGGGAGGCCGATGCTTTAGGCCAGGACTAGGGGTGCGAGTAAGAGGGCTAGGGGGCCTGTAGATTGGGCCTGACGGGGCACTGATTCTGGCAGTAGGCGTACGATTGGCCCATCTGGAAGGAGGTCGTTGGTTGGCGGGGCGTGCAGGACGAGAAAAACTCCTCTTGGGTCTTGCTGGAGACATCCCTGCAGGATTTGCCTGGTGTGAAACATGTGGCTTACAGTTACTCAGAGATTCATAGTTGGCAGAGCTGAAGACATATGAAGGAGAACCAACCTGCTGTGGCTCTTGTCTGTAAGCCGTGTATGTCGTTCTGGGACTTGAGCTGTACTCATGCTGGATCTCCAGCATGTCCAGCAGTTCTATAAGTCCTTCGTCCCTCAAATAGCCAGAGTCATGTACATCCTGTCTCCTTGGAATCCTGTGAGCTCCAGGAGAAGGACTCGTTGCCCTATAGTCTGTTTTGGGCTCCAGTTGCTGCATTCTTGGTCTCCCTCCCTCTCTGTCTGCCCCGCTGTTAGCCCGGGGCCGGACCTTCGGGCTCCCTGGTACCTGAGATCTCCCCAGGACCTGTTGGGGAGCAGACTGAGAGCCTTTAGCACTACTGCAGCCTTCTCTCTGATCCTTGAAATGATGCCGAGCAGAGTCTAATAATGAACCCCAGTCTTGGCTGGGCTCTGTCTCTGCTGTCAGCACATCAGAATTTGCTTGGCATTTCTGGTTAGGCACGCGCATTGGCGCCTTGCTGGCTCCTCCGGTGGCTCCCAGAGCTCTGCGCTGACAGCAAGGAGTGGGACACTTTGCCTCTGGGGACGGTCCCTGATGGGTCACCACCCCGGATTCTGTGAGTGTCTTGCCCTCATTCTCTTGAAGCATGGCTCCGAACTTCCTAAGAACTGAGGGGCTGCTGCATTTTCTGTCTCCCAGGACCCCTGGAGTGAAGGACTTTTTGTCCAACAAGGGAGACTCGGCTGTCAGGACTGGGAACTGAGAACGTGCTGATGCAGCAAAAGCATCTCTTTGTCCAACAGGGGGCTTCGCACCAGTGTTTTCCTCTCTGTGGGGGGAACCCCTCATGTGAGACACTTGGTTCTTTATGTTTTCAGTTTCCTCAAAAGTGCTCAAATATTGGTCTGGTCCAACCCTGGATTGACAGTAGATAAAAGACAAAACAAAAGGAACTTTAAAAACGCAAAATCTAAGTTTGATTGTTTTATTCACTTAACATGTCAGTGAAAGAAGTTTCTACCTGTGATTTCCGGATCGTCTTCTGGCCTCTTCCTGGAATGCAGAGATGTCCTGGTTCACCTTAACTGTGTCACTAAAGTGCTGAAAGAGATTACAAAGTAATTTTAATGTCTGTTCATGGTGTCTTTACCAAATTGTGAGCAGCTCTGGCATCATTCAGCTATGTACAGCTAAAATATTTTGATCTTTAAAGACATATATTCAACTGGGCTGTTTACTAGAATTGACCAATGATTGTCCATCCATAGGGAGCTCCAGGAGAGCAACCCAGGCATCCCTCCCTTCTGTGACCCTCTCCACCTCATTCTGTGTGATCCTGAGGTGCTTCTAGGCTAAACATAAGGAACTTATGTTTCCTCCAGGCTGTTTTAGACACGGAAAACCTCCAAAGGCAGATGAGTCGGTAGGAGAATCCAAAATCAGACATTTCTTTGAGTAGTAGGTGCACCGTGCAAAAACAGTCTTTGGTGTGGAAGTTGTTACTCAAGGAAGAAGTCCCGGAGATTACTACTTTCAGTATGAGTGAGGTATTGATAATGAAGTCTGGAGAAGCAGAAAGATGTGAGAAGCTATTGAGGAGGAAACTGTTTTTTGAAATCTTTTACAACTTTTTAAGATTCATCTAGACTGCAAGAGAGAGCAAGATGTGATCTGTTTTATCCCTTTGAGCTTTCAACATTTGTCATGTTGAAAATGTTAAAATTTTTAAGGGAATGACATACTCCTTTAGTAATGCTAGCCCTGCTAACATTACTAAATGCTAATTACTTTGACATCAGTTTTGAATGTCACTTCCTTAATAATTTTATATTGATTTTGAAATAGTAAAACAAAGTTGTACATGGACTGCTTTCTCTCACAAACTCACTTTACAAGTAATATTATAATAATCAATCATCACATCGAACAAACAGTTGTATTATTTTAGTTCCTAAACCAAAATCGAAATCTACTAAAACTGGCCAGAGCAGTTAAAAGCTTTACAAAAAAACAGGCTGGGAAATTCATCATTAAATTCCTACTGGAGAACTTCTACTGATGTCCAGTGGGAACAGAGAGTCTATCATTTCAACCTTTTTACCCACTACTCAGTCATGTGTCTACAAAGTGCACTGGGCTACATGAGAAACTAACTTCACTGTGTAAGCACTGTTCAGGGGAACTGAAATCAATACATTCCTGTCAGAACCACAGCTCCGGCTCACAGGACGTCCCACCTATCTTGTTTCTGCAAATGCCAGCAGAACGAGGCACGAGGGTCAAGGAATCTACTCACCACGTGGCGAGCTCTGTTGTTCTTCCGGCTCGTTTTATTCCCCTTCTTCAAATAATCCTGCAGCAAGTCTCCAATCTCTGAAACCCCGTTGGAGCGGCAGCAACTGTAGCCGTGCCCATCATGACCTCTGACACGATTCCCGCCATGGGAGCCCGGCGCAAACAGGACATTGCTGTGTTGCCTCAGCTCGCAATCAGATGGGTCGCCATTTTTCTGGTTGTCACCAGTGATGTCGTTGGCTCCTCTGCGGGCCTGAACTTCATTGTACAGCTTGAAAACAAAAAGGAAGAGGAGATCATGAAGCCCTCACTGCTGTTTTTTACATTGATTTGATCTATTTTCCGCAATTATAACTAACAGATATTACGCAAAATCTGCCCAACTTATATTGATAATCGACATGTGCTTTTCCACTTTGAAGAAGCATCTGTTTGACACCTCCCTCAGGATCCACTTTCAGGTTATGTGTATAAGTGACAGAGAGGCTGAATGTGTCCCGCAGGTCTGTCAGCACAACCCAGTTTAATTAGCTTGTTAACATTTTACTGCTGCTCCAACGAGGTCATGAGGTCGAGTCAGTCTGTGTGCTGCCAACTGTTTAATATGGAGCGTACACACACTTTATACCAATTACCGCTCCCTGGGGAGATAATCAGGATGTACCTCTAGTACAGAAGGGTAATATTAAGCTACGCTTGTTTATAATCTTCCTGTAAAATTTCAAATCTGTTCCAGTGCAGATGAGTTCAGGGGGCTGAGAAGATTGATGTAAATAGTGCAAAGAATGCTGCGTTTATGAAAGCAAGTTATGTTTTTTCCGTCATAATATTTTTTTACAGTATGGTCATTTTAATGAAAGACCAGAGAACATTTTGTTGAGGCCAGAATTTTCACTGCCTGAAAGAGGCAACGAGTCTCAATGCTGCCCCTTCCCCACTTAGTGCTGCACACTGCCAGTCAGCTGTTTGAAAGATTACTTCCTTTTTTTCAAACAAAGAAGAAAAAAACATTGGTTGTTTAGTAACATTTTGTGAATGTAAAATAAACAGACAGTCATTGTACTGGAACCAAAAAAGCGCCTCCTACCTTTCTTATCAAGATAACTGCTTGATTAATTAACGTGCCTAAAAGTTACATTTTTGGTTCAAAAAGTTCTTGAAAATCTTTGCTTACTTTTGTTTATTCCACATTTCTGCTTAAGTATGTTCAAAATCCAAATAACAGTGAATATAAATTACAGCATCATTTAACTATCATAATTGATCAACAAATACAAATAGATTATTTTTGTGAAAATACTATCACAATGATGTTCTGGTTTTACTCAGGGTTATCATACCACAATAACCTCATATTGGCCAAAAATCTACCTGTTACACTAGTATTTTATAGTCTCAGTGTGTATTGCATTTTTTCTTTTTTAAAGTAAATCTCAACATGCCAATTGAGATTACCAAGAGCCCATTTGGATTATGTGTAAACTGATTTTCCACTCTGACACTAGATGTGTTTCCCATCGATTCTTACCTCTTCTATTTTCCTCTGGATGTCCTGCAGCTGATCCTCCCACTCCTGCATCTCGGAGTCAAAGTTGTCCGCGGTGTCGGGCCTCTCCTGCCCCCAACCCCGGCCACCGCATTCCAGCCCCAGCTCCAGATCGATGGCTGCCATGACGCAGGCCGTTCGATAACCCTCAGGCTCTGTTGAATAGCTGCTTCCGCCCTCCGTTACGAGGTCACAGCTGGGGTGGCAGTTAGGTAACTGATGGGACTGATGACCTGAAATCACTAAAAAGGACAAATACACAAAGGAAAATTTGATTTATCTTCAAGATAACACAAAAAATCTAAGTCGCATGTCCATTTTTAACAATAGTATTTAAGGACAATCTAGACTTTGTTTCAACAGTTTGACTATTTATTGTGTTTCAACACTCAGAGAGGATAAATATTCACAGCCCCACAGTTTTGGCATTCTCCTTCAAAATCCACTGCTGCCTTCTGTACCACTGCAGCACGTGTGCGAACAAGTGTTACAAGACGGATCTTTATCAAGCGTTTGACCTCCAGCCTGCCTCTTCAACGCTCTCTACATTCAGGGATAAGAACACCTTGACTACGCAATGAGATGCTTGGAACATGACCAAGATGTTAAAGGTCGATTCTGGGTTTCAAAGCCAGACATTCAAATATCTTCCTACAAATTTTCTAGAGTATTCGACTTAAGCTTCTTAAAAAAACCCATACAATATCTGAAAAGGTTTTGTAAATCTTAGGAGCATAAAAGAAATTAGGAGGGGAAGAGTTTTCGTTGTTGTTGCCATAATTCAGAATGGCAAGCATCCTTGTCGAAAGTGCCTGAATGTACCAGCCATTTCCCTCCCACTTGTGATGTAAGAGTGGAGATATTAATAATCCTGTAACTATGCATAGTAAGGTGACTGAATGTCCTTTGGACAGAGACAATCTATGCCTGGACCAGGGAAGTTTATTTTAAAAAATCAAGTACATGGCTTATAACCTAGCAAAAATATGTAAAACTGTTAAAATCCTGTTTCTTTCCTCTTTTTTCAAATTCGGACCATAGTAGTTATAAACTACATGTTTAACATCTCCAGAAGTGAAGACACCTGCCTTTTAGTCTTATTGAACCCAGCAGTCTTACCTTAACTCTACACAGAAATGCTCCCTGTCTTGCAGTAAATATTTCCTCCGATCTGATCCCTGTCTCTCCAGCACTTTCACTCCCCACGTTGTAGAGCTGTAAAGTCCCCTCTCTCCGTGTTGCTGCCCTTCTCTTATGCCCCGCTCTGTTACGTAAAGCCCAGCACACTCGATTTAAAGGGTCCCCTTCCTCAGAGTTAAGACCCAAGCTTTGAGCTAAAGGGTAAACATCTTCTGTTCCAGCTGGGGTCCCCGGGCTTTATACCACCAGCCCAGTGCGCGCCAATCGGAGTCAGGATCAAATGTCATAATGTCAAATTTATTCCAGCATTCGAAGTCTCATTGGGACGACTGTCGTCACCAGCATCCCGGCTATAATTACCGGGGCACACAGAGAGAGGGAAAGTGTTTACATAGCTATTTCAGCTGCCGCTGCTGTCTCGGCCAATGGGCTCTTCTGTTGCTACTCTGCTTATAGGAGGCCTGGGCAGATTTCGTCTTGTGACCTGACCGTGCTGCAAATCATTTTTCCAAAGGAAGCCAAATGGGTGTGGGTGACACAGTGAGTAATAATGTGTCATAGTCAATAATATCTTTATTGAACACAGTCACGGAAAGGAGACTGTCGGGTGGATGCATGGCATGGTTGGCATATTTTAAGGTCATCCTTTGAATTCTTCAAACTTCAGATGTGATTTGTTGTTCTTTTGCACTTAGGCTTAATTAGTTCTTAGAACATAAAGGAAAATAAAAATGAAACATCAAATGTTTTTGTTTCATTGCCTTCCAAATTAAAAATATATATATATATGTATATATTTAAGATTTGTCAAGCTGCAACAACAAATTTCAAATAATTTTATTGGATTTTATGTGATAGATTATTTTGTATGAATAATCACCAACATTTAAAATAGTGCCTTAAATGAAAAAAGAGGAATGCCATAAGAAGTTCTGATAGATGAGACCAAAACTTTATTCCCTAAGTAAAGCCTAAATGTCAAATTCTATATATGGAGAACAATTAATACCAAAACCATCCTGGCCAATGACTCTAAAAATACACCCAAAGCTACAATGTGATGGCTTAGATTTACCCCAATATGTTCTAGGATGGCTGGGATCCAATTGAGAATTTGTGCAAAGACTTCACAGACGCTCATCAACTAAATGAGACCAAATGGGGCTAATTACAAAATGCACACAGTTTTCAGAATTTTATTTGAAAAAAAAAAAAAAAAAAAACCTTGTATAATAGTCTCTAAGCTTCACATATTGTCATGAGCTTTTTCTTGACAACATGTGAGAAATGTCAGCGTATGAATACTGTGTATGTATTTATGAAGACTACACCATCAACCGTAGCACGAAATCACAGTTCTGTTGGCAACTTTAGCATCGCCTGACAAAAACAGCCCACATTTGACCTAGCAGCCTTCCCTCTAGTGTAAACGACCTTGGATCCTCTCCCCACCTGTTCTCTAATATGATAAATCATCATTTGCCTTGGCAAAAGAACAAACAAACACACTTTGTCATTACTTTACCTTCAGGAAACAACAGCAGGGTGGTAGGACACGTTTTCTGGAAAAGAAAGAGAATTTTGCATTCACAGCATGTTAAAGATAAAAAATAAATTTTTAATCACGTCAAGGACAAACTGTGGTCACGTCTTTTATTTTGGAAGATCATAATTAGAAAAAGTTTTCTTCAGTAACTACAAAATGCAGCTTTTGTAAGGTGGACTTCAGATACTAAGTGAATAAAACTATACAAACTAACTGCATCTTAAAAGGTAATTACATCTTAAAGCTAATAATTTGTAGTGTTGGTTCACACGTGCCAAATAATATAATTGGAAACTGACTTTTGTGTTTACAAACCAACTTGCGTTTGTCAGACATTAAGATTTAAGCATAACAAAAACAACAAAAGCAGAATAAATCCCAATCATTCCTTAAGGCGTATGCCAGTCAGGCAGTAACCATGACAACCATGTATGTCCCAGGATGAATTCATAAAAAAAAAAAAAAAAAAAAAAAAAACACACTCACCTTCTGTAGTGAGGGTCGCTGATAGTGATTTGTTATGATATTAGAGACTCCAGTTGTTGAAGCCAGTTAATAAGCAGAAAGGGCGGGTGCTGAGCTTTTTCTGTACTTTAGATTACCATGGCAACAAATGAGGAGGGTTTTTTTTGGGGGATGGGTGGTGGAAGAAAAATTAAATCAACATAGCAAACACAAACAGGGATGATTTGAACATAGGATGGCTTATATCACAGAACAAAGAACAGAGTAAACAGGAAGACTAGTTTAAAGATAGTGGCATAAGAGAGGGATGAGAATAAGACGAGTATAAGGATGAGCAAAATGATTGGTTGGAACATCTGTGGAAAACAACAGGTGAGAAAAAGAAGAAAAGTCAGTACTCTGTTTAGCACTTTTGAATGCCGCCATGAAGCTGAAAGATTTTAACTCTCACCGACAGCGGCTCCTCTGCCTCTCTGTCCTCAAGCCTTGGCACCTCTAGTCTGTCAATAAAAGCTTGCAGCTCTTTTCGGAAGGCCTTCATCTGGGCGTTAATGCGATAAAGTAGTTCATGCTCCCTGATCCTGCTCCCATCGTCCTCTCTGCCCTCCTCTCCTGCCCTCCCAAACATCAAATCGCCATTTGAAACGTACACCCTTGCCTCCGAGATGATGGTGGCCGTATCGGCAATGAGCCTGTCGATGGTGCGCACCAGCCTCTCCGCTTCCACGCGGATATCAATCAACTGTTGCCTGTCGCGGAGGTTACAGCGGCCACCAGGGAGGAAGCGAGCCAAGGCAGAGGAGGCGGAGCCCTCCGGACCCGGCGGGGTGTAGAGGCCCCTCGTGGGCGTCATGCATCGGCTGCTGCCGTTGTTGTTTCTCACCTCGTCCGAGTCGCTTTCCCCGCCCACGGGGCCCTCCCGTTTGCGATGAGGAGGGAGCAAGCGGGACGAGGTGGAGTCCTCGTCGCTCTCACGACGGCCGCTCGCCGCTCCGCCCGCATCGCTTTCTGCGTCGCTGTCTCGTGGGCTGGGCCGCAGGGAGAGATGGGAAGCCAGGTCGTAGCGTTGCATGTTGGAGAGGAGCACACGGTTCTCATATTGAAGCTGCATTACCTGAAGGAAAAGAGAGGGGGACCAGTGAGACAGGAACTTCTTGTGGTTTATTATGCTTTTTGCAAACAAAATTACACAGATCATGAAACCAATTAGGATTCATTTTTATCCAACTTTATGTAGGAAATTACCAAATTAACCTCTGTTATTTTCTTAACAATTAGTGCTGATTTGTGTTTGATGTTGATCTTATAGAAAATAACACAGCCAGATATGTTTGTAGAGCAAATCTGTCACTGACACTGCTTGGCAAGCCAACCCACTCTACAGTGCCCTGAGAGGGCAAGGCAGGACACACGCACATTGCATCGCACTTAAGAAAGGCTGTCTCTAGGAGGTTTCCAGAGGGTGTGTAGGTGGGGCAAATGATAATCTTGTGGTGACACTCTGAAACCAAAAGTCATGACAGAATTTCAAGAATTTCCTTTAAACAGTTATATGGTGAAACGAAGGCAGGGCTAGGAGACAGAAACTGATTGTTGTGGGACAAAAAGAGGACCTAATTGCAAGTAAGTAAATAAATAAATAATATATTTGTAGGCTTTTTTTGGCTAATTATTTCAGTCAATTGGTGGTAATAAATTGTTGACCTTAAGTATAAAAGAAGGTGAAGCCATCCTGAGCTGTGCCAAAGCAAACTCACAGAGATGCATGAAAGTACAACAGCACTTCCGTCCTGCATATAATGCCGCGTACGCTAAGTTTTTTCACAAATAGAATTCTAAATGCTTTTTTCAGTTGCATGTCATTCAAGGACTGCATAATTATTGGGGCATGAGTTAGCAATGCATAGGAGAAGTGCACTAACCTGGAAAAAGGAAATGGCTTAAATGCACCAATATGATAGGGATATTGAGAATTTTATTTTGAAATTTTCAGTAAGCTTCATTTTAAAGGGTCACACTAATGCCATGTGTAACAGTGGTTGGGTTAAACCAGTTTAACCCAACTGTTAAACTGCGCCCTTTACAACTAACACCGTAGTTTGTAGTTGTAATGTGACTTAATGAATGTAAAATGTTAAAGGTTATTATCTTATTATAAGTTATATTATATTATAAAATTTCAGACCTTGCCACTGAGATCATTGATCTGCAGCCTTGCAGCTTTCAGCTCCTCTTGCAGATTTTCTGATTTGGCTCCATCAGGTGTTGCACCTCCTGAACCCCCTCCACCATGCCTGGCTCCTCCCTCATGGGTCCCTGCCTTGAAGCGCAATTTGTTCAGCTCTGCTGTCACCCTCTTGTTCTGCTCCTCAGCATCAGCGAGATTTCTCCTCAGGAGCTCGGCCTCGTCCTCCACCAGCTGCAGCTGCTGTCGGAGCTCGGTCAGATCATCGCCCAGACCTCGTCCCATGCCCGTCGCTTCACGCCCTGAGCTCCCGGCACCCTCGCCCTCACCGCGGACGTCATCCAGCTCAGCCCTCAGACCTCGGTTCTCAACCTGATTGGAAAGACGAAGACCAACTTGAAAAGATTCCAGAAATTTCCCCTCAAAACACCTTTTCACTGCATTGTCTGGTCTTACCTCCAACTCTACTATCTTCCTCCCGAGGATGTTGGCCTCCTCCTCCACCAATCGAAGCCGCAGCTTCAGCTCTGACTCGCGGGTGGTGGGCGGACCCCCGGCTTCCCCTTTGGGATGGGTACTGTCCAGTTCTCCGTAGAAGGAGCGATACTTCTGCAGCTCTTGCTCCAGACGGTCCTTTTCCTTGTCGATCTTGGCCGCCTTCTTCCTCATAAGCACGGCTTCCTCTTTGATGAAAGCTAGCTGGCACTTCAGGTCGTCGTTCTCCTCCTGAAAGACGAAAAAGAAAATCAGTCTCAGCAAAAATCTGCAAAGACTCAAAGACTTAAGATTAAAGTGAAGATTTTGAGCCGCAGCCCATCAGCCAAGAGATTGGGCCAAGAAGATTTTTAACTTTCACTAAGTCTGTGCAATTGCTTGAGCACTCCTGTCTACATACGGATGACATGGTTGATAACAGAAAAATTATTGTTTCAAAACATGAGAATACTTTGACATGAATAGAATTCCAGCTGTTAATGAGAGCTTCTGACCTCAGTCGGAGTCTGTGTTGGCTTCTTGTCAGCCTTCTGGACGTCTTTGCTTCCCCTTCGCTTCTGAGACTAAGAGAGAGGACAAAGGACAGTTTATGCCTTCATGCTTTTGTTTCGACAGCATACGAAGAGGTACAGTGCCAACTCAAGGTAGTTTACAAATAAATGTTTTCAAATAAAAATCATAAAAGCCATACAACCACATTTTGAAGCATTTAGAGCTGCCAGTCCTGCAGAGGTATGCCTCTATCGGCTTTCCAGATGTGGACACATCGTTTTTTGCTCAATTTTCTTTGCGAGATAGCTTAAGCTCAGTCAGCTCAGGTGGAAAGCAACACAAGAACCTCAGTATTTAATTCTTGTACAGATGTTTCGATTGGGACGCGATGAGATACTGCTTGTTCACTGATAATCTATGCAGCTGTATTTTAGCCTCTTTTTACTAGATGGTGTGTGAAGCTGGATTTTATTTTAGGGAGAGCGACTAAATACAACTTCACACTAAGATTCAAAATATTATATGTTAAAAATTGTCATTTTCTTTCCACATAACTTGTACTAGTGACTTAATAGAATATGAAAAATTTCAGAGTATGATTATTTTTGCATAAAACCGTATTATGTGCCCATTCCAATTAAAACTGACACTTTACGTACATTTTATATCTAAAATATCTGCTTTTTGTGACATACTTTATAAACAGATTAGAATTTAGAGGTGTCAATGCACTGCATTGATCATGAGTGTAGCTCATGATAAGGACTACATTTAGTCTTTGCTACCAACCATGTCCTCACCTCTTTGGTTTTGTCTAGTTCATTCTGTAGAGCCTGTTTGGTCACCTCCACCTCTATGAGTTTCTGTCTTAGTTTTTCATTCTCCTCTTCCGTCTTTGTCCGTTTCTCCTCCACCTTCTCCAACTCGTGGTGCAGCCGCACCGACACGTCCTTCGCCACCTGCAACACAATTAGCAGCAGGACTAATAACTCCGACAAATGCTTTGCACGATAGCGTCAGAGGAGGATTGATGGGTTTTGATCGTCGGCTTCTACCTTCAGGTCCTGCTCCAGGCTCCTCAGCAGCTCTTCATCAATCTCTCCCGTCTGGGCGTAGCGCAGCCTCTTCCTCTCGGCCTTGCGCAGTCGATACTGCAGGATCCGGCAGTTTTTATTGGCCCGTTCTAACTCACGCCTCATTTCCTGCAGCTGGCACGTGTCTTCCTCATAGAAGGTGTCTCGCATCTCATCCATCTCGGCCCTCATCTCCTCAATCTCACACTGGCAAGAATCACACCAGATGAGCAGATGGGTCATTAAAGTAGAAAAGCATGATTCACTGTAGATTCTCACTGAAAAGCTTACTTTAAATAACCTTTTAAATGATCTCTTATTTAATATGAACTTTTATTTAGAGTGTTTATTTAAGTTTTTCCTGATTTTGTTATGGGTAATGACTGCAGGGATCATGCCAATATGCTCTTTACTCACCAGACATTTGGCACCAATATGCTTCCACTTTAATTCATAGTTTATTTTTATTAGGCATGACGTTATGGTGGTGCTTTCCACCACAAAACACACACACAAACAAAACACTGTAGTGAAAATACAATATTTTAGAGCCAAATGACTTAAGCTCCCAGTTATCTCCCTGCAGTGTAGCGATTTATACTTTGTAATTTCTTTAACAGACTTAACGATTTTTCCAACATCTTCCAGTATATTTAATATATTAAATCCTGGATTGTGACTATGTGATTAGCTCATTCTAAAGACAAAACATTATTGATCCAGGTGAATCAATATCAGTACAAGCTAATGAATAGCATTTTCCCCCTCTGTATGAACTGTAGAGCTTAGCCTTCTCTGCCGAAGAATAATCAACAGGCTAAATGATTGATTGCCCATCTTTTAATAACAACGCTAGAATACATACTATTTTACTCTGTCTTTTCCCTCATATTTTATAACTGTTAACAAAGAATCATCCAGTGATTAAGCATGAACCTTGAGATCATCATTTTCCTCCAGCAGCCTCTCTATCTCCTCTTCCAGGGCCTGGTCCTGCTGTGTCACGGACGCCTCCTCCGTTTTCCCCGCAGCCGGATCCGGCTCTCCCTTCGCGGCCTCTACCCCAGCAGCGCCCTCCGTTTTGGTCTGCATCTTCACGCTTCTCCTTTTCAGTCTCCTGTGCGGATGAAAGTGAATTGGCTCAGCCTGAAAGCATCCTTCTCTCCGCCAGCCCAAGTCGAGGCCCGCTCCGCAGCCCCCGGCGGCGTCGCTTCTCGTCTCCCGCCTGCTTTCCTCTTTTCTCCTCAGAGGAGAGGATTTGTTGGGCAGGATTTGTTGGTCAGGGCGGCGTTTGAAGCGGGGTGTGCCGGTGGCAGAGCGGCAACCCGGTGGTGCTGGTGAATCTACTCTGGCAGCATCCGCCCTGTTCGGCGTGAGATCAGCCTCAGCACCAACTGGCTGGACAGCTGCTCTGCTGAGTCTCTCGGGCTCCCCCTCTCGGCCGTCCGCGGATCTGGTTTTCCCCGCCTCGGTGTCTCTGCCTGTTTCCGCCCTCAGGGAGGACCTGGACCTGTTCGGATGTTTGGCAGCACTCTTGCTCGCTCCATCTTGAGCTCTGCTCCGTCCCCATGAGCTTTTACCAGCTGTTAATGTTGTCGAAGGATCTGCAGTGCCACTGGCGGCTGGCATAATTTGCGCTTCTACTTAAATCAATTCCACACATCCCCCAATTTATAATATGAACAATCAAAAATACATGAAATTGCTATATATATTGTCGAAAGTAGTGCGTCTTTGCTTTAATTCACTTTCATTTTAACGTTAAATGAATAAAGTTTCGACTTGCATAAAGACGTCACTAGACGCCGCTTTTCTCCAGTAGTGTCCCAATGCATCTCTCGTAAAAATAAAAACAAAAATATCTACAGCAAAGGCTTCCACCAAAAATTGACTTTCCAGATAGAACATCAACTCCACAACAACACGAAAGAAGTTTGGTCGATTGCCTTTTCCTTTTTCCTGGACTTTCGGATCACCGCAGAACCCCTATGAAAAAACTGGGCACCACCAGGCACCACAAGGTACCATGGCCATGACGTCAGAGTGGACGTCAAACCAGGAAGCAACTTCAATATTCAAATTCAAAAATACTTTATTAATCCTAAAGGGAAATTAAATAACATAACATGTATAATCACTAATAACTTTTCGCACTCGGTCACTTTAAAGCTATTTTGTCTCCTCAACATCCAGGGTTGTTCATGTAGATTTTTTTAAGAACACAAATCAGACAGTTGAGAAAACCTGTGCATAATGTAGTTGGTCCTCATTACATTCACACTAAGTCTGGTTGATCATAAAAAAAACAAAAACACCAAAAAATACGTACAAAAACTCACTTTGCAAAAATATGAACGTAAACGTTTCGTTTTTGTCATTACACTAACACGTTTTATTGTGTTCATTGGAATTTCATATGTAAGTCTAACAAGTGCTGGTAGGTGGAAGTAAGTGTTTTTCAATCAATCAGTTTGTATTTTGCTCCATCTGAAATGAAGGACCAAACATGATATATTTTACCTGATCAGTAATATTGTGATGGTTGAGGGATTCTTAATGGCACGTTACAGATTAAGTTGACAAAGGAAACTGTTTAAAATAAAGAAATGTTATAGTCACATTATGGGGAAGGCTACAGACTAGACAGTTGTTCAGCAGACAATATTAATCTGTGAAATAAATCAGTGAGTTATTAGTCCGACTTTTTAAATTGAGATTAAAAAAATATATTAACTTTTTAAATAATATTAAAATTCACTGAGGTAGACTGATAAATATCATGTCAATAGAAGTTAAGATGTTATCATTCTTGTATTTTCCCCCGCTGGACCCAGAGATAATTATTGTCCAGCAGAGGTCGCTCTCCATACTTCACTGCCTCGACACCGAGGGTAAGCTGTTCCACAGACCTAGAGCCTGTAAAACGCTGACTGTTTCCACTCCCTTAGTCTCTCTTAGTCATTTAATTGCTAATGAGATGAGTGAGAAGCCGGTCAGGTTTGTAAGGATTTAAACTCTGCTAAATGACCCTTCACCCTGTTTCATACTGTGGTCTGCAGACTATCAGCAATTTCATGCAACTCTAAACCCCAACAAACCTGTTGACGCACACTAACACAAAAACAACACCAACAATGAAGTAAAGACAAATTTAGAAACATGTAGATCGTTTTTCTAAGCTACATCTGCTGCCTCAAGTTGTATTTTATTTTATCAAAACCAGATTTTATTAAGCTGGTTTTAGTAACAATTGCTGAATCTGCTCCATGAGTCTGTGTACCTGTCCAGTAACGTGCAAACAGTTTTGTTCATTCCTGTTGCAGCATGGAGGAGGAGCAGGTTATAGTGCCCTGTGCTAAAAGCCTTGACCCGACCTCTGCAATCCTCTTAGTCCTTGGCTTAGATCCCTCTATGTCCCTGAGGAGGACAAATGTGTTCCCTCGCGTTGAATATCTGTCACATCTTTACCTCTAACAGTCCTTTTTACCCCTGCTTTGATGCCAGGAGGCAGAGGGGGGTGGTTCACAAAAAAAGTTGTCATTCTAAGGGAGAAATAATGGGCTCAGAAAAGAAAATAGGAAAAAAAGCAAAGCATGCATAGGATTGATCAAATTTACAAAATGTAGTTTTGTAAAAAAAAAAAAAAGCCTACATTTTGTAACTGTCTACTTCTTTTGAAGTATTCTTTAAAATCATTTTTTATTAACACATTTATTTTGAAGAAAAAGCATTAACGTGTATGTAGAAATTGCAACTAGATGTAAATTTCACAGTAACACTCCTTTTGCAAATGCTAATTGTTGAAAGATTAGCGGTAGGTTCTCTTGACAGTGACCTGCTTTTTTGGATAGCTGGTGGAGTGACGTGGAAATAAGCTCTTTTGGAGCTAAAGCCAATTTGCTTTCAAAGATTAGGGCAGATCTGTCTGAACAGGTTGCAGGTATAGCCTCTCTCTCACACAGAGACCTTCTAGGAGATCTTTTCAACTTGGAGATTCAGGGAACATGGAAAGACAAAATGAGGAAGAAAAGTAGGGAAAAAGTGCAAAGCGGATGGTAGGGATTTAGATCTGCATTAGGTATGGAATCAGTCTCATCTGTATTGAGAAGTGTCATCAAAACAGTCATTTCCAACTGATCTACATGCACTAACACAAGAACGCAAGAATCTATGCAGTGCTGACAGTTTCTTTATTTCATTTAATTGTGCAGCCAGGAAGCAGTCATCTTTCTTTAGACAAGACAATAAAATGACCGTTTGATTTTTTGAAAAAAAAAAAAAAAAAAAAAAAAGTATTTAGGATGAATTTCCCTGCGGTCCTAAGTGGCAGTCAGACAATATTCTTGATACTCATCTATGACGCACAGTAAGAGGAAATAATGTGTGAAGACCCATAAAAAAGATATATTTTTTTACAGGGTCAACAACTTTTTTTCTAAAAATCCAAACAACTCTAAGGTTTTATTCCAAGTCTTTCAAATCAGCTTTTTATCATGACGAACAAAAAGGTTGTAGCATATAATTTTGTAAATGCAGCACAGTTGTAGTCTTTGCAAAGAACTGCACCGTCCACAACGAGTTGGACTGGAAGATGCTGTAGATGACTGCAAAGAAGTAACAATGCCTTGCAAAAGTATTTGTACACTTTGAACTTTTTTTTTACAGAATCAAGTTACAAATTCCAATATACTTTATAGGGACTGTATGTGAGACATCAACATAAAGCGGCGCAAAATTTAAACGCAGAAGAAAAAGATACATGTTTTTAATTTTTTTTAAGGGGAGCATAAATAAAAAAAAAATCCAAGAAACCTCAAAGTAACTCAGAAAGAGCAACAAAGATCCACAGCTCAGTGGAATAATCTGTTGAGAACTATTAGCTTTGCACTCAAAAGTCATAATATGCAGTTTTCCACAAGTCATGTAAGGTAAATAGTGAACATGAGAAAAAGGAGCTTAAATGCCATGAAACTAAAGTTGAGCTGTTTGACCTGAATGCAAAAAACAACGTGTGAGGGAAAGAAAACGCATCATCCCTGTGGTGAGACATGGTGGTGGCAGTCTCATGGTATGTGTGCTTCTCTTCAGCAGAGACAGGAAAACTGATCAGAGTTGATAAGAAATAAATCCTGCTAAAGTCTGCAAAAGACCTGAGACTGGACAATTTTTTTTCGCTAGTTTTACAGAAACACACCAAAAACGTGCAGCTGGGTGAAAGATTGTTTCCAGTGTATGTGCAAATGAATGTCAAGAAATTATTCTTTTCTTTTATGGAGCCTGAAAAAATGCTACTTGGTGTTTATCTGCCACATAAAATCCCAGTAAAGATTATTGAAATCTGTGGCTAAACAAAATAATCAAGGGGTAGTAGTACTTTTGCAAGGCAGTGTAAATAAAGCAGATGGCAAACATAAGGATTTTGTAAATGTCTTTGATAACCATATCTAAATCATCTGCAGCTGTAAACATAAAGTCCCACCCACACCCTCTGCTCCCCCCCAAAAGATTTAAATAACAAAAAAAAAATATTTTGGTAATACTTAAAATTAATAAAATTTTTTTAGAGCACTAGCAAATAAATTAGCACATTAACTATTTAAGCTCTTAGATAAAGCAGTATTAGAATCCAGAGTACAAAAATTGGAGGTGAATTTTGGTTGTAAATGCTGAGCAGGTGTGCATTTTCTGTGACATTTTGGTCCTAACGGGGTCCAAAACACAGTTGGACAGAAGAGAATGGCGCCTATGTGATCAGTATTTTGCTTTTCTTCAATAACAAACTGTTTTGCAGACAACCAACAGAACTGTCTTCCATCTAAAACCAGAAGCTTTTACAGACTTGCCCATAAATACACACCCGACACCTGCTGTTCTCAAAGTTGGTCCCGAATCAGGTCAATCTACATTATCTGCAGAAATGATTGTCTGGTTTATTTCTCCCCTCCCTGCCCTCCTTCTCCATCCACTTTTAGATTGTTGCCAGGCACGCGGCTCTTTCTTCTTCACTCCCTTTTCGCTCTTCCCTTCTTTTGCCTCTTCCCATTTTCCTCCACTTCTTCCATGTTGCTGTGGCCGTTAGTCACAGCGGATGTGCCGTTGGCCACTGGCTTGCCGCCTTTGTGCGATGAAGGTTTGCGTCTGTAGGCGTGGTAGTAGAAGTTGGCGAAGAGGATGATGAAGGTGACAGCATAGCCGATCAGAGCCCACTGCATCCAGCAGGGGAATGGGCAGCCAGTGTAGAGCGAATAACCGGCATGGCCGATGGTTACATGAAACTGGATCTGTAAAACATGGAAAGAATCTAGATTTAGGAAAATATATTCAATTAAAAGACACTTTAAACTTATGTTCAGACATCTTTGTGGTTCAGTCAGGCTGCAAAAGACGAGAGAGAGCAAAATTCTACAATAAATACAGATTCTTTAAAATTCTTATTTAGTGAAAAGCTCAATATATCTGTGAGTCAACGCTGGACTATTTTCTTCTACTGTGATTACAGATACTTTAAAGTTTATTTGTGAAATCTTTGAATACACCCACCCAGATCAGTTTTTTTTTTCATATACATATTTTTAAATTCTTCATCTTTCTGATAAGTTACAAAAGACACATCTTCTGGGTGTATGTCGGGTCATACAAAAAAGGGCTCACCCAGAGTACTATAGATGCAAGAAACAACTAATGTCTATATCAGCAGGTCAAAAGTCCACAAACACCAAACATTGGAAAATTGGACATTAAACTCAGGTAAATCTGTCCTGATGTTATGCCATAAATAGGAGAACCACAAACAATGCTCTAGAACTTGAAAAATATGTTTTATTTTTGTTTGAAACTTATTAAAATATGATGCTTTTTACTCAATGTTATGCAGCAAACAATATAACTCAGGTTGAGATCTACAAAAGGAGTTCAAATTGTTTTATTCACACATAAATCAATGATAATTAATAAAAAAACTATTCTTGTGACACATTATCTATCAAAATAGTACATTAGGACGTTTCAAATAATCTTGCATTTTTAGGTAATCTTTTAAGGAACACGTTGTCGAGTTTGTCATGCTCTTTTTTTTGCTTTGGGCTGGCTGATCAACACGGACAGAATATCACTTGAATGCCAACAAAAATTTGATATTTAGCACCTGATAACACCAAAGTAATTAGAAGTGCAGAATGTAACAAAAAATGACAGATTTCCTTGCATTTTCCTGTGGCTTATATCCTCCTAATGGTAAGTGACAGTCTTCTTTTAGGCATAATATTGTGATTATTAATGATTATTTATGAATCCCTTTCTTTAGATAAACAATGTATAATTATTATATGTAAATGCTATTTTAACCTAATATCAGATTTATTCATTTACAATTATTAACTGAGTTCTTACCTAAAAGAGAGATATCACCCTCCCAAAATTATCACATGCTGTTCATATACATGTCAACAGCAATACTATATAACTATAACAGACCCTACAGAAATGTCTAAACAGTAAAAAGAGTGAAATGGTGTTTTAACAGGAGTTTAACAGTGGGATTTTTTGTGTGTAAGTGGCATCCTTAAATGTGTTACTCACCATCTGAATTATGGTGAGGTATTTCTTCCACCAGAGATACTTCTGCATATGAGGCCCCAAGGCAGCCAGGCCATAGTAACCGTACATGAGGACGTGGATGGAAGAGTTGATGGTTGCACCGAAAAATGCTGTAGACAGGGTCAAGATTTGTTCACATGTAATTTTGTCCAGGTTGTTAATAAACCTTCATTAAGTACAAAAGATCAGTTCAGTCTGGACTGTAGAACAAATCACACATGTTTGTACTCACACTGTCCACCAGGGACCCACTTGATACCAATCCACCAGAGGATGAACATGGTACAGTGATGGTAGACGTGGAGGAAGCTGACTTGGTTGAACTTCTTCCTCAGAATAAAAAACACAGTGTCCAGGAATTCCACTCCTTTGGAGATGTAATACCACCAAAGAGCAGATGCTATCTGGAGACATAAAGGAGGCAAGAGTGCATTTGTGATGGTAGAGGTCAAACATCTGCACAGTAACACAACGTTTAAGTAATGCAGGTCATAGACATTAAGGACGACAATTGGAGTGCTATAATATTGAATAACAGTGTTAGCTTTGACCAAACATTGGGTCAGAATCTGAATTATATAAAAGCCTGACCGGACCTCAGGGAAACACTATTAGAGATTTTATAAAAGATTGTAAAATATTCAAGTGATGCTGTGGCATAATGTTAATATTAGTGGGATGTAATTCCCAATAGAAAACAGTTTTGCTCACTTAAGGTGACATTAGCCTTTCACTTGCTAAGTGGTGCTAGCTATGTAGTGCTGACTGTGTTTAACTTTCACACTTTGACCAAATAACTGGCTTTAAAGTCAATAAAGACAGACTATATCGTATGCACAGATAAATGTATTTGTTACCAAAATTTCTCTGGTCATGAAAAGTCTATTTTTATGACCAGGTTGTTGTCTTAGTTCTTTGAATCACATAATTTGAATGCTGAGTTCACTAAACGTTAAGTCTTTAATTTGACCCTAAATAGTTGTTTAGTGATCCAGATAATGGCCTGTTGTTTTCAACTTACCTTTAGTTAATCTTAATGTTAGACATGAACTTCTTTGACTTATTTTTGAATTTAAAAGACATGTCTGGATTGGTGATGTTTCACCAAAGATTAGTAACCCAAACCAATCAGGGTAATTAGCAAAATTACCTAAAAGTTTTAATTCAGCTGCTTTTACAGAACTTTATTAAGTAAGAGACAATTTGGATTGCTTGAGAATGGATTTGGGAACTTGCACAGTGAGTATCTCACCAATAGAAACCATCTGTCTGAGTGAACCCAACAGCTTGTCAGACTGGTTTCACTTTAAATTTGTGTAAAATTAACCTAAGTTGTATCCATTATTTCTGAATCAAATAGTTTATTTTCTATGTTGCCATTTACAGGGTCTATTTTACAAAATTGCATTCACAGAACAACATTAATTAGGAAATGAGGACCACCTCTGTCTTCAGTTTAAATAACCATCAGTGATGCAACAGTGTCGGAAGTTTGTAAAATAGTCTTTCTATGAAGATTTAAAAGGTGAAGTTGTTTCAAAGTAGCATAAGAATGCTTTTGCAACTGGACCCACTGATGAATCAGCTCAACTTCCCTGTGAAGATTAATTTTACCACATCAAGCTGGTTCATACCTCTGTCTCAAAAAAATAAGATGTTGACTGCTGACATCTACTCCACACAATCCCAGTTTAAAAAAATACAAACAATACTTTAGGCTAAAAAAGAAAAAAAAATTGTCTTAGAGTTAATTTTATTAGTATTTTTCTTAATAATGAAAAGTATTCCTATATAACAAATCTCCATCTATACTTTTGTTTAATCCTGTTCTATTATTTGCTGAGTGTTGGTCATGCACATGGTTCACAAAGCCATTCTCTAAAAATCACTAAGTCTGACCTCTGGAGTCCCTCCCACTGAGCCAGAGCACAGCGCTGCAAAAGGAGGTGCAGCTAAAAGGTGGTGTGACCAATTACCACACCCTCTTTGTCCTAAAATGCCAGGCTCTCATCATCTCTCTGTTTCTTTCCTGCTCTGATGCCCAGCAGAATTAGTGATCTACTTATCGTCAGCAACAAGATTACAGCATCACTCCACCTGTTCGCTGCGGGGAAAGCGCTTGAGGCCGTGTGCACGATTAGCAACCGCCTTAAACATCAACATTTGTTAAACGAATACAATTTTCTCCAGACAAGATAGGATGTGTGGACAGATTAGCTTAGTGAAAGGTGCAAGTGGAGAAGCTTACCCTGACTTCATTCACATCATTTGAGTAGTTGACAGGCTGACACAGGTAGCTGTATCCAGCGGCTCTTGATGCTAGTAGGAGCTGACAAAAGAGTGCAAAAGGCAAAGTCAGATCAGGGCTGGGGAGGGAACGGCCAACACAATGATATAATATGTTAAGATGATTCATCCCAAAAAGACAGAGCAACAAGCATTTACAGACATTTGTATCAATAAAAAAAGTTCATTTCAGAAACAATCTTTAAAAACATTTCAACATGTATGTTGTAAATTATTCCAAATGTTCATAAACCACTAATCAGTTTAATCAATTTTGATTGAATTGAACTGTAACTATTTTGATCTGAACTTGACTACGTGATAGGACTATATTATAAAATAAATCAGAGTTTGATGCTACACTTTTGGAAATAACTTTAGTCTGCTTTTCTTGTAAAACGTATAGATTACCTTTGTAACAAATGGGTGCTAAACAATTAAACTGGATTGAATTACTTATTGTCCTTCTGTTATACACCAGGTTGAAGGTATATGAATGGCAGAAAATAGCTAAATGTTTAGTAAATTAAATGGATTCTGTGAAGACCAGTTTTATTTTTATCACTCATTGGTCTTTGACATACATTGTAACACTATAAATTTAAAACACTGCTATCTGTCTAGAGTGGTACAAACCTCTTTGGCGATATAGAAGTTGAGGACCACCATGCTGAAGTTGTACACTATGAGGGTCTTCCTGAGTGTAAAGGGTTGGCGGTCCTGCATGTACCTAGGCCCCGCCCACAGGAAGATCAAGTACAGGCAGCTGATGGCCAGGGTGGGAGAGGGAGAAGACATCATCGGCCAGTTCTCCACCCTCTTGTCTGGGCAAAATGGAGGGTTTCCATTATTATTGAGTATCTACAGTTGTTTAATTAGTTTATGCCTAAACATTTTAATTAATCAGTTGAAATGTTATTCACACCATGTAAATAACATTCAATTTAAAATACACTTGTAAATCAAATTTTCTCTTGATTTACAAGGTCAAAAATAAAAAAAAATCATATTTTTTTTCTTCACTAAATGCATCAAAACTAAGAATTCCTACTTTTTTCAGTTCATGAACACATCAACCAGCAGAGTGTGCTTTGAAGCACTTTTCTGAGTAAAAAAAAATCTACTAAAAGTCACCATTTGGTGGATAAAAGGGAAAGATCTTGTTTTTGTTGGATTCAAAACCATCATGTATATCAAAGAATCTCCAACACAATTTTTTCCTCTTTTATGTCTTGAGAAATGTGCACCTCCACATTTCAGCAGATAATTTTAATGCAAAAGATTTGAAAGTTTACATTGTTGTTTCTGTTTGTCTTCAATACCTTCTTTGCTGTCTTGGTGCAAGAAACGAGAATTTGGTGAAAGAAACAAGAACTTAAAACTTTGAACTATTATTGCTTATACTAACTGGCTATAGCAGTATAACTAAATTCAAAAATGCAGTTTAGTAAAATGTAGCATTCATCCATCCTGTCTATGTCACATCGATGTCGACACTATAGGAAAGCAATACAACAATGTACTTTTATAAGTTTCAAATTTAAGTACACTGTTACTGCATAACATTCAAATCTGTATATGTGCATAATAAGCCACGCTGCTGGTGAGAGTGGACCAGGAATCAGTGAACCCATCTTACCTGCTATAGTAAGGCTCCATTTATAAAACTCTACTGTGTCATTCACAAGATGTGTTACAACCTCCATGGCTCTACCGTTGCTTGTGATTAAACTGCGGAGACAGAAGTCAGCAAAGAGACACAAAAATTAAATTACAGGTCATGCACACCACATCAGTGGGACACAGGGCTACGCCCTACTAGCTTGAGTGGGTACTAGTTTTGCAAACAGCTGCAAGATACAACGCATTGTGGTTTTATTGCTCCTGTTAGGGACAGTATAAAATTCTTATCTATGACAAAACATACTTTAAATGGGTGATTCCATAGAGACCTAGAAGTCAGGAGTATATCACAAAAGTCAGGTTTACTAACGTAGAAATGGAGCTGGTAGCTAATGTCCGTCCTCTGATTAGCCCATATTATATTATGAGCTCTAGAATCTCAACATTTTTGATCAAAACTAATTAATTTAGACATGTTAAAATATATTTTTAAGCAAGTCACCTCAACACAGGATTACTTCTCGTAGAAGGAACTCGTATGAGTCAAACAGCAAACATTCAGTTAATTTAATGTAGCGTGTTGTGTGCTGACTTCGTGTTGAATTTGATTGGTCTGGGAAGCTGGAGCTCAGATTTGGGAAAGAGCTTACATCCTAGCTGGGTGACTCAACTAAATGTAGGAAGACCAATACAAGCTATCTCTTCTGGCGCTAACTAGTCATAGCAATTTAAGACGTCCAAGAACTCTTTGAATGACACACGTTCAAACCCTAAAGAAGCATGTTCACAATTAAAGGTTGTATATTATGTGTAATACTGGAACTATAACACATAAAAGACACAATGACAAAAGATTTTCTAATAGAGTTCCTAGTTTTAAACTAGAAAAATAATTAAGGAACAAGATTTTCCTTATTAAGCCTCAAAACATACATCACTAACCTTTGTCAGATTTATATTTGAAAAAGGTGCACCCAAGGACATGCTCCACCTATTTTTAAATGTTGGTTGCTGCTGTATAAATGGGGAAAGTTGAAACTTAGACACACAGAGGTAATGAATTTGGATTCAAAGCGATCAGATTTTCCAGTGTTTCACCAGCCTGATTTGGCCTTTCAGAGTGGATCAAAGGAAAATGGTTGATTCATATCTCTGACTGATTAATTGGGCAGTTTACCCTATTTTTCACTACGTTTCACAGCCCCATATTGAATACTCAATTTGGTGGTCTGTGACCTCTGGTTTCACCAGTCTGCATTTGGACTGCAGGAGACATCTTTATTATATGAGTAAATCGGAAAATCTAATCTCCATTTACAAAGAGAAGGCACCAACTTACTTGGCTGTTCTAAACCCTAACATTTATACAGAATGTGTAAAGCACAAATGTTCAAATATGGAGGATGGAAAAGAGCTCTTAGCTGAGTTTTGGTGACCCACCCACAGACTCATATTCTGTTTAGGGCCCTGTACAAGTTTTGGCCAACTCTGGATGTCTGTCTGACTGAGGCTAATTAGGGTGCCTTACATAACAAACAGCTCTTATCCGCCACAGAGTTGAGAGCTTTTGTCTTTATATTAATCTATTATTAATCCAATGAGTCAGATCAGCTGTCCTTTAAATAATTAATAGCCAAGTATACAGTAACTACTTTACCAATGTGAGTGTTCAGGAAAAGAGCTGAGTACTTCAGTCCAGCATTACACATAGGTGAAGGGATTAAATAATCTGCAGGGATGGTCAATCTTTGAGGGATTTTGCACGATAACACATCAGGATGTAGTTCAACCAGCAGGCAGACACAGGCCAGATAAGAGATAGAGGGTGAAGCGTAACAAAAAGACTGGGGCGCATGTGTCAGCAGGTTTCAGCTCTGGCCGCTCAAGAGGCTTAAATTCAATTGATCAACGAGCTTAGATGAGAGCATAAGTACAAATGCCCAGAGAAACACAGAGTCTGATTGGTGAATATCTAAATGCATGTGCTGGAAAATACAAAAATAAAACTAGAGTTCCCACATATTCACAGCCAGTCATGGTTTAAAGCTACTTTGCAAGCTAAAGTGGTTTGGTGTATTTTATAACAGGTGGTTGGCTGAAATGTGTTCAGAGACAAGAGACAGAAAAATAAGAACAGAAATAGCTAAATGCTGTTATAGGTTTCAATTATTTCCTCTAAATAATTTCAAATTAAAACCTTACACAGTTAAGCTCAACAGGCTTGCGAGTGGAAATTAACAAACATACCCAACAACACAGACACATAGTAAACAACGCAAAAACACTTAAACATTAGGAGCTACTTACGTTCTTGACAATTAACAGTGTATAATGACATCCGGTGCAATTTGATGCCCAACCCCGTTCACTTCGCCCCTCTTCTTCTCTTTTTTCCTCTTCTTCTTCTCTGACCAATACCTAATCAGTTTCTGCGTCTCTCCGCTCGCACCTCCACATTGGGCAGCAAATATATTTTGGCAAGAAACTAGACAAGGCAAGTGAAAAGATATATATCTACGTCTAAAGAGTGGCGCGATACGCACGAGGTCCGCTCAGCCGCATCATCTTCCTCCAACCTCCTGGACACTGAGGAGACAGATGGAGGCTTCGCGCATGCGGGCTTTGGCGTCTCGCGTGTTGCGACTATGTGAGGCAATTAGCCTATTTTCCTTTGCCTTTCTTAAGTATCCACTGCTCGGGCGTTGCACCAATCTTTCCCGAAACCAAAATTACACACTAAAATTCAAATAATCGCTACAGGAAACAATAAATTCCAAATATATAAAATTTTGTCCTTTCAAATGTTTTCATTGAGGTCTTATACTTATATGTGTCATTGCTTAGTGAATTTAGCTTCACGTTGTGTCTCACCGTTTTCCAATTTTGATGAAACACTGATAATATATTGACAGTTCATAACAGCTGTAATCATTTCCAAATGACTTAGCAGACTATAAATGGTTGTTGGAAAAAAAAGGTTCACAGCCAACATAAAAAATCCTGACGAAACAAAAAACTGTTAAGATCTTTTAAATTACTGTTAAGATCTTTTAAATTAATTGATTGAATTGTTTATGAGATGCTTTCTGCAAACTATTTTAAAAAACACCAATTTTTGTTTGCACCCATTGTTGTACCCACATTACAAACAATGTAATGATTGCAACACAATCATTACATTTGATTGGGTTGCAACAATTACATGCATGTTGTATGAATTATCTAATGATAGCACTTTGGATAAGAGCAATTACAAAACCTATTTAAGGATGTTGTTTTTGGGGTTTGCTGATATATTCTGTCGGGGTTTCTGTTGCTCAAAAGTTATACTAAGTAAGCAGAAGAAGCAAATAGTATTAGAAATTTCCTGCTATTGACTTGTTTTTGGGCAGTTTGTCTGTATTTGCTCAATTTTAAGTAATTGTACCATGTGGAACGATGAAATGTTGAGGCTATTCAAGGAGAACAAGCAATATTTTTTATTATTTTGAATTAATACACTGATGTATCACTTCTACAGAAATTTACAAGCCTGATCGGGATGGTCTTTGCAGTGTTCTTCACTACTTTTGAAGTGGGCTCTTACATGGTTAAGGACCTGGGCCAGCTGTGGAGAGTGTTGATGTTTTACTAGTGAAATAATGCTCCGCATCCAATATCTGACAATGTCAATCAAAAGTTTGCAAATTACCCACATTTTAATAGAGTAATATTCCTATATTTAGCTTTTATATGTAACAGTAGCCAAAAAGAAAAAAAAAAAAAAAATCAGTATTTACCCATATTGAGGATGCATAACTTAAAAATGTTACATCTGTCTTTTAGTGTCACTTTGTAACCTTTTGTGTTTGTTTTGTGCCTAATTTTGATCATTTATGGCCTCTAGTTGCTTTCAGATTGTATCCTACAGAGACTGTTATACTATTTCTAAATCTTTTCACTGAAACTCATCATTTGGCTGCTCTCTGTGGGAGTCTAATTGTCTGTTTAACCCCGTTCAATTTTTTTATACACTCACATTTGGCCACTAGATGGTGCTGTCAAGTTAACATTGGGCTCGTATGAGACCAATTAGATCAATTTCGGTACTTCATCCAAAGTTGGAGAGGTTTCTTCTTGTCTCATGTTTATTCTACAAGAAGATGACATGTTTTCCTCTTTATTTAATAAAAAAGCTCACGTAAGAGTTAGATTTTATTGTGTTATTTAAGCATGTCCTCCACAAATCCTGCACTCCAAAACTAACATACATTGAATCTTTCCACACTGCAGTAAAATTTTAAAATGGAATCATTAATATGGTTAATTCTGTTTGCGCTCTGCATCAAGGTGCATGGAAGAAGCCTATTTGTAGAGGATAATCTATTCCACATTTGACTTCATGGTTCATTTCATGCCTGCAATTGCACTGCAGTTTGCTGCTTGCAGTTATTTACTTTTGGAAACAAGAACCTCTCATTTCTGAAATGTACAATCCTGAAGCCTTATTTATCCTCAGATCACTGGAAAAACACTAGCAATTTTTCCAGTGCATGCACCTTTGTTTGAAAATTATTTTTTTAAACACACTTTTTTCCTATGGTTAAGATCCACTTGATCAATTAAAAATAAACCCAATAGGAGAAGCTAAAGAACTAAAGAAACTTTGTGATTTTGTTTTCTATTACACAAAGTTCTAAAGCTTCATCCGTTTTTCTTGCTGGAAACATTTCAGTGTCTCTCTCTCTCTCTTTGAAGGCCACTGCTTTGCAGGCCACACATGAGTAAATACTGCAACATATATTTTATTTGACTTTATTTGTCACATGTTTACCCTTAGCTTCCAAGAATTTGTACAGACATTACCTTCTCAGTACAGACTGTCTGGGCATAATTGGTTTTACTTAAATCTGTCAAGCACAAAATGGGAATTTTGTTTAGACTGAATTTAATCAGAATAAATTAAAGACAGGGCATGCAATATCATTCATTGAACCTTTAGGTTACAAATGCAAACGTAATTTTTATTTATTTATTTATTTTTTTTTAGCATTTTACATGACAGGCTAATGCAAAGTTGTACATAAAAAGGATGCAAAAAGTTAACATTTTCTACAAATAATGTAAAAAAACTCAACATACATTTTTACTCTGGTTGGTCATGTTTTTGGCCAAAATCAATACTGTACATTGCACTGGACATCACATGCCCATGTGCAGGATCAGCATAAGAGGATGCTTTTCTTTGGAGAAGCTAGATAGAATTAAAGATAGGTGATACTAAACGATGGTCATCCTGGAATAAAACCTCATAGAAGGGGCATAATAATGCTCCACTTTGAGCCTACCACAACCCCCCCCCCCCAAAAAAACAAAAAAAAAATCCACTGAAATTCAGTTACATTTCTGGACAAAAAAAATAATATTTTTGCAAAGCTCAATAGTTTCTGTTCAGAGTTGGCCTGATCTCCCGTGTGACCTTATTCACACACCCTTGCATGCAAAACACAAATGTTCATGTTTTTTGCTAACAAGGCTAGTCTTATCCATAAAGCGGTAAATAAATCTAGAAGAAAGAAAAAAACTGCTGGGCAATCAATATTGAGAAATGACGCGTCTAAACCCACATCAAAACAGCCACAGAGGTGGGGCTGGCTGCACTTTGTGGGCGTCATAAAACTGCTCAATATTCAACGAACTCTGAACACTGCCCCACTTAAAATGGTTTATAAGATGTCCTCATTCTCTTGAGAGAATGAGGACATTATTAGATTAGTGGAATTTTAACATTTGTGTAAAATCTAGGAACTGCATCGTAAATGCAAAAGGTATTTGATTAATATAAAAACCAGGCTTGCATGAGAGTGCCCTAAATTAGTTACATTTCTTGTAAGTTCAAATAAAAGAGAAGATCAGGATTTGTTCTACAAGTGCATACAAAAATTGGCAGAATGTATCTTAAGCTATTCACTATTGTTGTGTTTTTGAGTGCCTTGTTCTGCTGGAATACTCAAATGAGTCCAATTTGCAACCATTCGGCCAAAAATGTCCCTGTGAGATGAAAAGAAATTAGTTGGAACATTCTGGAACAATCCATCAACTAGAAAGACTCAAGATGATCGTAAAATGGAAATTACTGGAAGACAAGTGCCACTATGCAAAGTATAATGAGTTTGACATGAGCACGGACTGAGAGGGTGCCAACCGAGAAACAAAATCTGCTTCATCGACGCCTTTCAGCTTTTCTGGAAAGTTCAGCGTCACACATAAATAAACCAGATACCTTCTGAAGAAAAGTGTCATGGTCTAACAGCACAACCACTGAGCTTTTGACCTCAGTGACAAGTATGCTCCGAGGACTTAAGGTGGGACCTATAACCGTGTCAACATTTTTTTACACTTAAACCACTTCTGCCCCTTCAGCTTTTAGCTAAAACTTAAAAAGGCTTGTTTCCTTAAAAAACTCAACTCAGTGACATTTCTTTATTTATCTTTTCTCTTTGGATGAATCACACCAGCAGTGCAACAGGAGCAGTCTATGACCAGCCAACATGAGTTGGTTGATAATCTGCAAACAGATGAGAGAAACATCACAACAATAAGCTCATTTTAACTTTAAATATTTAACTATCTTCTTAAGTCATGCTTTTAATAATTTACTTTTAACTTAACAGTGAATAAATGGTAAACAAGCTATAAAGAGTGCACACTAAAATGTATTCAAATATATGAGAAACATTGCACCAAACAATCAATAAATATCAAACCTGAATCATATAAACTTTGAATAATGTCCATTTCCTATTGGTGTCTTTTGGAAGCTTTTAGCTGAAATTCTTTGTCTGAAGAGAGATTGCTGTGTGAGCACAAGTGAGCAGGGTTACCTTATAGATTTGGCTGCTAAGATAGAGCAGCCAAATCTATATTGGATGGATGTGCTTGATTCTTTGTAAGACTCACCCCAGTAGGGATGGGATAGTAGAAACATTCAAAACTGTCAGAATTGCTGGTTTAACTTGATACGGTGTAACAACTGTCAAGTGGTGGTGGTGGCAGCATTGTGCTTAGTGCCAGTGATAATGCACCAGGTTGGGGTGTGCAGAACTTTAGTCAACTGTATTGTTTTTAAAGTGCTTTATAAATAAATCTGGAATGGAATAGAATAATCAAGATCAATTCTTTGGCTTAATGTCAAATAAACAGCTAGAGGCTCTAATTTTTACAGAATTGGTACTTCTATTTGAATGGATACTTCTAAAAAGGCCCTGGAATATACCCTGTTGAAAAATGCTGGACTGCGCTTGAACGTGCAGTTTGTGCCAGGAAAATAGTGTATTTAAAATGCTGCATGTAAAAAGAAGGGAAGTCAAATATTCTGCGAAATGTATGCCATACGCTTAACTTTGGCTGATTACTGTACAATAGACTTGTTTGGGTGTTGTAGAGCAGGGGTCTTCAAATCCAGGCCCAGCAGTTAGTGTCCAGCAACTATGAGACTTGCCTCTTGCCTCAATACATGTGACTCAAATAATCAGGTGATTGGCAGGAATCTGGAGAACTTGACATCATATTGAGGAGGTAATTCAGCCATCTGATCCAGCTGTGTTGGGCCAGGACTTGTCTAAAGGTTGCAGGATAATTCCAAATTATTATGCAAGTTATATTTTCTCAGATTTTCTTAAATGGTCAATGTAAATGATGGTCAGGATAATTTTCAAGCCATGAACTATTACAGTATAAATCAAAATTTACTGAACAAAGCTCCCAGTGAGAACAGTATTTTTTTCAAAAATAAAAAAACTCAAAATGCATTCTTCCAAATTATTATGCACAGCACATTTTCTAAACATTTTATGGATTATGAAGAACTACAAACGGTCATTCTTTGAAGGTGCAGCATTAAGTGGTCACATGTACTAAAATCAAAAGCTATTTCAATGTAAAACATCTTAACAGAGTCACATGTTAACATAGGACCCCTTCTATGATATCACCTGCACAATTCTTGCATCCATTGAACTTGTGAGTTTGTGGATAGTTTCTGCTTGAATTTCTTTGCAGGATGTCAGGA
>CAEGAE010101522.1:0-16773 GCA_903067095.1 Girardinus metallicus | reverse complement strand
GCGCTCACCGACGCCCCCGGCAGGGTGGAAGAAACGCTCCACTCCCTCCCCCCTCCTCCCATCCCTGTATTCTTCTCTGTTAATCGTTTTCTAATAGATGACTGTGTGTTTTTTAAAAACTCAATTGTTTGTAAAAGTTTTGTGTTTCTTTTAACACAAAATTTTTTGTGTTAAAAAAGTCTGTCTGGCTGTTAAATAAAAAGAAAATATTGGTCAATTGAAACAGAAACCTAAACAGAAGTTAATCTCCTTTTAATAACAATAGTTGTTATTACATGCAGTGTGCCTTATTCCTATTCAGAGGTACATTGCATAAACCTGTTGTGTGCAGAGCAGACACGGTCGGAGTCTCTGAGCATGTTCTGACTTCGATTGTCGGATGTACGAAAGTGAGATGAGTCCCTGAAGGCAGCGCCAGCTCCACCAGTGATCATTGAGCTCCGGAGAGACTCCATGGAGAGGGACTGAGATGAAATAGGACTTGCGGACGGATCATGGCGGCGCCTCTCGGACGGGACACCTTACCCGAGCACTGGTCCTACGGTGTCCGCAGGGACGGAAGGGTTTTCTTCATCAAGTAAGTGTCAGCGTGAGGCATTTCCGACGCCGTCGGTCCCGGTTCGACGGGAGTTGCCGGGGTGTATCTTGCCCACCAGCCCCCCTTCCCCAGCTCCGGCGGTGTAACAGGTGTTTTTCTCTGCTCTCTGCCCGTGCTGCAGCGATGAGACGCGGAACACCACCTGGCTCCATCCCCGCTCCGGCGAACCTGTAAACTCCGGACACATGATCCGCTCAGGTAGCTAGCTTAGCCGGCCGGGCGAAAATACTTTCACCTGTTACCTTTATGACCGTGCTGTTTACTTTTCCGCTGCTCACTTAAGTGTCAAACTTTCAACTACAAGTCTGTTTTTTTTTTTTTTTTAATTTTTTAATTCCTTCAGACTTGCCACCGGGATGGGAGGAAGGCTTTACGGACGAAGGAGCCAGTTACTTCATAAAGTAAGGACCCTAAATCCACTGCTGCTTTCCTCCTTGCTCTGTTCAGCTGTGTTTTGAAGTTACGGTACAGCATAACATGGCTGCTGCCTCTGAGTCCCGCTCCGAGCAGAGGGAATTACCGCAGAGCCAGTGTGGGTCAGAAAGAGGTGTGTCTGGGTCCAACCTGGCGCGCACCGTCTGCTGACCGTCTGCAGGTCTGTTCATGACTCACGCGCTGCTGTCTGGATACTGGAGTGTGTCGAAGAGTTTCTCACAGTTATTTTTGTCGCGTATTGTTGGAAATTTACACACACGTCCTATTTGTGAGCTTGTAAGTAAGCTTATAGAGGAAAGGCTATTTAATGAATAGGCTGCTGGTCAATTCTTTGCCTTTCTGTGTGTTATGTTAAGCTGCTTGGTGGAACTGTTGCTTCCCGCTTTGACCCTCGACCTGGGCTTTTCCTTCATAAAGTCTACATACAAGTACTCCCACAGTCCAAAAGCACGACTGTTAATTGGTTACTCAGAAGTTGCCCTTAGGTATGGGTGAGTGCGTGCATGGCTGGCTGTTTGACGTTGTGATAGAGTGGGGGCTCGTCCAGGATGTGCCGCAGCTCTGAACCCAGGTATGAAGACAAGCCTTATCCCCCCTGCATTCCTGCACATTATCAGTTTGGAGAATAAAAATATTGACTTGATGTATTGACATTTACATGTTTAATTGATTCAGTTTACTCTCACTGTAAAAAGTAAAACTAAATTACGATTTCCTAGCGGCACATTAAACAGGATATATAGGATTTCATAAAATATGTCATGATTATTTTATGCTAAAAAGACTTAAATAAAATACATATTCATATGGAACAGCCAACAATGTACTTTACATTGAAGCATCAGTTCTTCAAGTCCAATGTCCTTGCAGCACCCAGACAGAAGCTGAATTTAAATCTGGATGTACGAGTTTCTGAGGACTTGAGACTCCTCCCTGAGGGCAGCAAAGTGAAGAGAAAGTATCCTGGGTGTGACAAGTGTTCTCATTATGTAGTTGCACGCCGCAGGCACTGCGTCCTGTACATGTTTAGCACTGTGTCTAGTTCTAATGATTTTCTGTGGTACTTTGATGACCTCTGTTGGGTCATCTTGTCAGCTGCCAGATGGAAACAGCTGCTACGATGACTCTAGTCTTTCAGGGTCTGATGGAAATAATCTCATTGATGATCGTATTTTTATTTATTTTTTTGCCACGTTAGAAATTTTGAGGACAGTTTTTTTTTTTTTTTTTTACTGAATCACTACTGGGCGAGCGTGGTATTTATTTTGAAGACCATGATCGTCTCCTTGGTTTTGGAGATGCTAAGCGCCCGGTTATTTGTGGAGGATCATAACTACATGTTCATCTTTAGGCTCTCTTGTACTTCTACCGAAGCTGAACAGTTGACGCGTAAATTGGTAAATGAAACAAAAATGACTTTACAATTTCCATTCAGGAGTTTTTTTTAGACATTTGACAATCTTTGTAGGTATTTTATGAAGAATCGTACAAATGTAGTATTCATTGTCGCCTGCGTATACGAAAACTGGATAGTGGAAGCGGACTATCTAAAGCGAAGCTGTCTGAGCGCATTTCTACATAAAACACGCCCACAAACATTTGACCAGTCACACAGCACCCGCAGAGAGGAAGGACGCCTCGCTGCCAACAAGATGACGCAGTTTCTGTCGTACGACTACGTCAATGTGCGTCAATTTTGGCGCTTCAAATGAGGAGTGAAGCCATAGTTGGGTTATCCCAAAATTTGATGGCGTTTGTGCTTTTTGGCATATAGATGTTTGTGTGTGGGGTGAAAATGGTAAAAGACTGGTTGCGGCTGTGGGGTAAAGCACACAGTCAGTCCTCAACATGGCCGTCACAAAACGGGGTCGATGACCTTTGCGGCATGTCTTCCCTCTCTCTCACAGCCTATTAAATACTCAGACACTCAGCGAAGACTGAGCACACAGCCTTGTGGAACACCACACCAGCATTCCAACTAAATGCAGGAGTTTCCTTTCTGAACACTTAAGAGCGATTATTCAGAGCATGTTCTATAGGCATGTGCCAGTTTATACCCAGATCTCTCATCTACTGTATTATATGATTGTGTAAAATGCCAGATTGTTATTCTCACGTATATTTCATGTCCGATAAATCTGAAAGATATTTCCCGATTGGTGGAAGAGATTATTTTTTCTTTGTAAAATTCTCACTTGATGATTATGGGTGTATTTCATGTATCATCATGCTTAACACATCATCACCCAAAATACTTCAGTAAGAGTGACGGACAGTGTTTTTTTTTTTTTAGTTTCAGTAAACTGAAGCTGTTTGTATTTTCCATGCTAGAATAGTTTCCAAGCAGCTTAAATTAATCTGTCTTACAAGGAAGTATTCTTCTTCTTAAGCCTTCTGACCAGGAACAAACAGTAACAGGTCGGGGAGGGGCAGCTCTGCTTCACTTTGTGCTGCATACAAGCCACAGAAAACTATGTTCACTCTGGCATCTCCTGAAATGGACCTTAGGAACAGTGTAGGTTCTCAAAAGAGATGCGTATTTATGTAAAGTGGAGAAACGCTCTCGATAGCTTGAATATTTGATTGCTTAGCATTTGAACTTGAAGCTTTGGGCTTTGAGTGAGCCACCTGGGATTTCACTATAGCTTTCCACTGAAAAATAATTCAAACAAACTTCAGACTTCGACAAGATTAAAAAAAAGAAGGAGGAATAAACTTTTTTTTTTTAAATAAAAGAAGTGAAATTTTCCATTCTTGCTCTGTTTAATTCAGGATAAACATTTAGAAAATACGCAGAAGAAGGAAACAGATAAAACTTAAAAGGTAGGTCAACGGAAAATGATTCAGTTTTCCTACCGTCTCTGTTTTTCTATCAGAACGCGACAAAATGAACTTTCTCTGACCTTTTTCTAATCTTGGGCACCACGCGGAGTTCGACTACTGCTCAGCTTTTGCTGGAATACTTTGTTACAAAGTCCTCAGCTAAGATGCTAACACATGTAGCATATGTAGCATGCGTATCTGATTTGTGCTGAAAAGTCTCCAGAGCTGGCTTTCCCAACGGTTCCCTCACGCCTGCTGCTTTCGTGATTCACAGAGGAAGTTTCTAGTTTCTATTTTAAAACTCCTCGAGTGTGGGACTTTCTCTTTCAGAGTCGGAGCGTATTTAAATCGATCCCACGTTGTGATTTGCCACATTTTTTTTGATAGGCAGATTACTGCTGATTGCAGCATGTCTCCTGTTTTGCATTTGGTGCAGCTGCAGGGGGGGGCGGCTCTCTGCATTTTTGCTGATTGACTTGAAATCCCAGAGGACGATCTTATCACACTTTTACATTCTGAATATGACGCGATAGCGGCTCATTTATCATGCCCCAGTCAATATAGTCTTTTTTAAAAAGGATGTTTGTTTAAGATGGATGATTTATTTATTATATGAGAGCCTAGAGCAGTTTAGAGCCTTTGCTTATTTGTTCAACTTCAGCAAGTGTTTTGCAGTGTTTTTCTGAGCTCACAGTTTTGATGGAGTGCAGTTAAGGAGCTGCAGGGTGTTAGCTGTAACATAAAGACTCCTTTTGGCTTCAGTGACTAAAACAGGTCATTTGAAATCAAGTGTTTATTTTGTGCCTCAGGCAGGTCAAAAGCGACAAACCTGATTTAAGTCTCATCGATTATAAAGTCTTAAAATTAGTAGTAACCTGATCCTGATATTTTTTCCTGATCCAGAATTGTGTTACCAATACTCAGTATAGCATTAAAATAAGCACTGTGTATATTCCTAAAAATGTTGTATGTTTAAAGGGCCATATTTACAATTTGTGGCCCTTTAAACTTTTTTTAATTATTTTTTTTTTATTAAATCTGGTCATTTTAGATCACAACCAAAACTTTTTGTAGTGCCACAAAATTCTGATGTCACTTGGACTTATCCTTTTCTAGAGAGTTGTCCATTATGATCTTTCCCATTGATTATAATTAAAGGGGCGGTGTTATGTGTTTTTCAGGCATATAGTTCAATTTTATGTAACAATGAAGTAACTGTTACCTTCAGTTGTTATAAATTGCTAAATATGTCAAATGAGATTTAAAAGAAATTTGACATTGTAATTTATCGTCTTGAAATCGGGCCTCTGTCTCTTTAAGAAGCTCCTGCTCTTTCTGAAGCTCTGCCTTCAGGAAGTCATCACAACGTGGCTCCTCTATTAACACTTTAACGTTTTTACCAGCGTTTCACTGAGAGGGAGTTTCTATAATCCTATAATGAGCTCAGCAGATGTGCAGTTCCACCAATTAGTGTTTGCTAATTTCTGCTGGCTAGTCTGAAGGAGTTGAGTGGGTGAGGGCTGCTCTGTGAGGTGGAACCTTGGAAACTGCAGCTCAAAGGAGTAGCTTTGTCCTCGAAGGCGGGGCTAGGTCCATCCAGGCGTTTTGCACAGCAGAATGGTTGCCATGGAGATGGAAGAATTTATCAAACATGCATGAAAGAATTAAAGCAACACTCCAGGTCTGTTTTTGATGACGGAATAACATAACGAGATGTAAAGCTCAAAAAAGTTGATTTTACATAATATAATTAACAAGGATTGTCTCTATGAAGGTTTGAAAGAGGCAAAAGCAAATGAGGTGGATTAGAAGCGCTTGCCAACAACTCATGATGTCATCCAGGACACGTTGCTGCAGAATATGAAGTCTGATGCCTGGATATTGAGCTGTTAGCATGTCATGACAGTCTTCAGACTGTGACGGCAGCAGCGGCCTTCAGTGAGATTCCTTGCAAGAGTGACTGTTAACGGAGATCCTTTCAGCCCGCAGCTTCACCGTCCATAACGAATTTAACTTGATGACATGAGTCACAACATTTAATTTCTCTTTAGGATAAAGTATTTTTGGATCGAATCGAATCAACTGCGGCGACTGAACAAGAAGCAGCCTTGTGCCGTCGAGGCTGCCGGTGTTCGTTTTAAACAAAGCTCAGATGTCCTCGGAAAAACAATATAAAGCAAACTATTAAGGAATTTCACGTTTTCTGGCTTCCCCCGACTTCCACCTGCACAGAGAGACTTTTCCTGCACAGAACAGGGACTTTTATTTCCTCATCTTCTCCACCAGGCTGTCCACACATTTAATTGGCTGACAGACGGTATTTCTAGAACCAAAGAAACAAAGGGAAGTGACCTCATCTTTGAAATCCAATATCCTTTTTCACTTCAGACACAGACTGTTTATGTAGAGAGCCACGGTTGTGCAACAGCCCTCCAGGGTTCCACTGCTGGAGCCTCTTCTATGCGAAAAATGTTTTTCGGCTTTTATTACTCCACAAAAGAATAACACACTCCCCACCTCACTCTTTTTGACTTGGTGCTGTTTCCAGTGGGTTTTAGCCATCCTCAGAGCCTGTTGTTATGTGATTTATGCTATAAGTTAGCATAAATCACATGCTCTATAAATGTTTGTAAGTCCTGTAAAGTCCATTTCCAACTATGTTCCTCATTGCGCCACGCAAGGACAAATACTGACTCTGACAATCGTTCATAACTGGAAACTGGGCGATATGGACTTAAAGTTTTATCACAATATTTTGCGATACCACTGTGATAAAACGATAAAAGTCATAAGAACTATTTTCTACTTCTTTTTAGGTAACAGTAGAAATCAAAGATATCAAATAATGTTGAAAATAATTCCCATTTCTAATGCGCTTCTTTAGGACACCAGTCACATACAAAGAGTCACATTTTCCGTCATAAATAGGCGAAAATATTGCAAAATTTCTTGCAAATATTGGCACCAGGAAATCTTTGATTTTTATTGCAAAACAAATCCCAAAAGCAATCCTTGAGGGATTGTTCAATACCGGTTCATTTGAAGAGGAATTCATCAAATGGAGAAACGCCAATCATATTTTAACAGTTTGTTGATGGGATTGTACAAATACATTCTGGCACAGCTGACCCTTTGAGAGCATTCGTGACCTTGACACAGGCCCAAAATGAAGACGAGTTTGACTCCGCTGCCCTAAACGCTCACATTCTGTGGTTTGCCTGGGCTTGCTCTGATGAAGCCCTCCTCTGTTTTCCTTGAGGCCCAGTTTCTGTGAGTTTCTGGCTTCCAACCCTAACAGGTCATTTTCCTTCAAACATGTTCCAAACGATGCGTGTTTACCTTAAAATAAGACCTGCGTGCGTACACACCGAAAATATGTGTGATTCTCTTTCCCCTTCAGGGGGCTAATAATGGGTCAAACTGGCCCGAACTCGCCGGTGACTCCCAGAGGGGGTGCTGCTGTTGTGAGGAGGTGGAGAGTCTGGGGATAAACCTTCAGCAGGATTGTCTGCACTGAGTTTAGCTCTACTGAAGGGGACTGAAAGAAGGCCTGAGGTTGGGGGGGGGGATTTCATTAAACACGCACACACATACACCCATGCGCACACACACAATGAAACAGAAGAGGGACGGAGCAGGTTTGATGTCAGAGATTCCTGCAGCTAGCCTAGGACAGCTGGCGCAGTCCTACAAACCTCATTATCCTCTGCTTCAGCTAATCTGCAGAGGAGCGATAAAACGGTAACACAGTGATTCCACGACTCGGCCCGCGACTCTGCCTAAGGCACTTACTGGCTAACGCTGCTGACCAGATGAGCCTGCATCGCGGCGAATTAAAATAAAAACAGATAATCAAGAGAAAATTACAAGTTCCAGCGATGCGTTTGCTGATGTAATTTTGTGCAAAATTTAGTAGGTTAAGATGGAGAAAAAATGTACATAAACACCAGGGTTACAGCTAATGGTTATTTTGGAAATTGATTATTCTGGCGATTAATCAGATAAAAAAATATTGGTGCATTCTGCAGGTTTTCCATTTAATTCTTTTTTGTGAAATGTTAGAAATACTTTAAAAGTTGCAAATAAACACCTAATCCATCTCCTTCTTTTAAATGTGAAAAAAAAAAAAAAAATAGTTTCCTAAAATGCAGTAACATGACATAAGTCTGAAGAACGTAAGGAGTTTTGGCTGAAACACATTCAAATGCAAAATGTAAATATATTTTTGTATAGCTTTGGCTTAATTGCTGCTCTGAATAGGTTTTCAGTCTTTGTTTTCCTGTTAACGATTAATGGGTTACTAAATAATTGGTCTATTATTTCAATACTCAATTAATCACGATTAATCCGATTAATCGTTTGGCCCCCAACATACAGACATTGTGAGAAAATAATGCATTGAGAATCAGTTATGTAAAAGGAGGAATTACTACAGTAACTACAGCTCGTAAAATAAAACCAAATTTATGACTGAATTTTAGAAGTTTTATTATGCTTGTTTAATAAAGTAATATAGGAGTAGGAATAGGACAGTTGGAGATTCTCACGGTGTGATAACCTGAAATAAAACAGAAGTACAGACATTTAGAGGTAGTTTTCAATGATCTACTGAACAGTGTTTTTGCTGTGACGATTCCTTGGCGCTCACATCAAGCGGTGGACCTGAGAAAGACCAGGCTCGTCTTGTTTGTATCTGTTCTACTGTCGGCCCCAATGATTTTCCATCCTTTGGATTAGGAGAAAGTCCTGCTCAACAAAGAGTTTCATATTGAGTATTAATAATTAAGACGTACCAGCGCTGCCTATGTCTGGGACTGTTTGTTTTCTGCAGTTTTTTAGTATTTTCTTCTCTTCTTTCCGGTGAACTCTGTGGCTGCTCCATTCTTTTATACCAACTTTATGCCTCGACTCACAACAGACAAACATCTACTGTCATCTTCCTATCGGTTTGTCTGAAGGTTACCTCTCTATAGTCTTTCCCTATAGAAAGACAAATTCCTCTGATTCTGCTCTCTGGATGAACTTGGCACGTTCTAAACAGATTCACGCATTTGACAATAAGTGGGACTTTATCCTAATATCAGTGTAAGATGACCGCATGGGCCGTTTCTACGGCAACCCGACAGAAAAAATGGTTCCTAAATTGTAGAGATGCACCAATCAGATTTTTTTCCACTTCTCATACAATACAGATATCTGAGGTTTGGTATTGGCCGATGCCGATACAGAAAAACAGTGCTGAATCCTTTTTAACACAGACATGAGTCTGCTGAATTACGAATTTGTCTGATATCTCTGCATAGCACAGCACACTTAAATTCACAAGTTTGGTAAAACATGTAAAGACAACTTTAATTTGTTCAGTCAGTGCAGTTGGGAGGATAACAGCCCATGTAAAATAAATAATAAAGAGACTAACAAAACAGATCGACTGCGTTGGTCAAACATGGAAAAATAAACTGTAACAAACCTTGTTTCAAACAAAGCAATTAGGAAATCTAAATATAATGTAAAATAAATAATAAAGCATCAATTGGAGCATAAATCGTAGAATTGGACTGGATAGATCTGACCTTATAGATAGAGCACATTGTCACGATACCAGATCTAGTATTTTTTATTTTTTTTTTTAAATGTTGCCTCGGTGCATCTCTACTAAAAAGTATAAAAGAAAATGAAGTACAAGAGAGCACTGGGCTTTTGACATCACATGAACAATAAGATGAGACCAGATAATGACTTTACCGATAATAATTGAAGATTTTGAAGCGGCCTAGTCAAAGTCTGGACTTAAACTTGAAAATCCATCCAGTGTGGCTGAAATAAACAATTCTGCAGGGAAGAGTGGGCCACGGGTCCTCTGTTTGTGACACATAACAGCATTCATTGCATTCTTAAAATCACAGGTCATACAGTTTGAACTCCAGAGAGGTTGGCACAGCATGTGAAGACAGACTCATCAAATGTCTCTGCTCATTTTGATGCTGCCAGCTTCATTACTATCATCATTAGCCAACCAACAAATGAATTGATGTTTCATAAATATTAATTTCTGCGCTCCTTGGAGCCGTTTCCTTCTTTTCTTTCTTTCTTTCTTTTTTTTTTTTTGCCACAGCGTGTGTCGCAATTAACATATAATTGTGGAATTAAAGTTATTTTTGAAATCTGTGACCATATCTGTGTAATCATAATCCTCATCCATCTGAGAACAGATGCAGAAATGTCACATTTTTTCATCCCGTTTTCCTACATTTCATTGAGCTCATTAGAGAATCTGTTGTTATGACAAAGCAAATCTGACCGTCATTTATAATAAATAAATATCCGTTATTCTACCTAGGACTTATGACATTTATTTGATCATTTTTGCCACACGTAGAATACATCTTTTATGTCAAAAACATGAAAAAATGTTGGATTTTTGACACATTTGAAAAACATACATCAGTGGTTGTAACCACTTCATCCGACAGTAAATTTTTTTTTTTGTGTTAATACAAAAAAAAAAAATCTTTCTATACCATATAAACACCGTAAATGAACGGTCTGTGTGACCTTTTCAGAATGACAGATTTGGTTATGACCTCCGGCTGCGGCTGCGCTGAATCTCCCAGTTACATGTTCATGCACCTAATTAGGCTGGTATTGATGGGCGGTCACTTGTTTGAGGCAAATGGATTAGACTGCAAAAATGTAGGTAGAGACTGCAGAATACAGAGACGCTAAAGATGTGTAGCTGTGAAATTCAGCGTGAAAATCCACACGTTTCCAGCAGTAAAATCAACAGAGACCAGCAACTGTAGAAACAATCATGAAATTTGAAGACGGCTATTGTTTAAGAAAAACACAGAATGTTAGTTTTGATTAGTCACATTCAGTAAATTATAATGTTGCTGGAAAGTTCATTTATTTCAGTGACTTAATTTACTAAACCAAACACATTACTTACATTAATTCCACACAGAATGCTGTATTCCAGCTCTTCTGTCTGTTAAGTCTGATTTTCTGCTGATGAAAACACATTTAAGATTAGAATATTATATTAGACCAATAAAAAAAAAATTTAGATACAGAAATGTTGGTTGAATTAAAAGTATGGATAATACCTGGAAAAAATGTATTATCTTCAAAAAGTACTTTTGTTTTGACAAATGAGCTTCATCGGAACTTTAATTACTGCATTTAAACTGTCTTCATCCATCCATTTTCTAACATCCTTGTCCCTTAGAGGGTTCTGGTGCCAATCTCCAGCCAACGTTCCGAGTGAGAGGTGGGGTCACCCTGGACAGGTCGCCAGTGTTTCGCAGGGCAACACAGAGACACACACACACACACACACACACACACACACTAAGGAGAATTTAGAGAGGCCAATTAACCTGGCAGTCATGTTTTTGGACTGTGGGAGGAAGAAACTCTTTCAAAACTTTGAGAAAAAAAAACCTTTTTTCTACCAACTTTACAAATGGTGTAACATATGAAGAACTTCTGTTTCAAAGGGTTCAGCAGCCATTGTGCCTCCAGAACGCCTCCCACCTGTGCAAAGAGACATTCTTTTTGTCCTTGTTCTTCCATCAACACATGCTGAACATGCCTACAGACTCGGGCCAGGAATTGAACCCAGGACCTTCTTGCTGCAAGGCAACAGTGCTACCAACTGCACCACTGTGCAGCCGTAAACAGTCTTCAAATGTTCAGTTTGATTTAATCCTTTTCTTTGTATGAGTAGGCTTTGGGGTTGGGGGAGTAATGAAAATATTTTGGGTTTTCAGACTTAATTCACAATTCCATGATTTAAAAGATAAAATCTGGAATTCAAGATTTTTTTTTTTTCAGCAATAATGTCGTTTTGTCTTTGATTTCCTGCATCAGGACTAGGATTTTAGTTCAATTCATTAATCATTTTCATTTTACAGACACTGACAGAATAATAAAAAGTCATTTTATTCACTTTTTGGGCCTCTAGAATCTCTTAGATTAACCTGCTGTTCTTAAACTGGGTCCAGTTGACATGCGATCCTTACCCGACTTTTTGATCTGGATGGCCCAATTTACTCAAAAAAATTTTGATTTGTTCCACATCCTTTTGTGGAACGACTTGAAAACGTACTCAATACTTTTCAAATCGTCTGCCGTCTCAACAGTCATGTCGCATTTTCTCCAACGTCGACGTGAGACATGCGTCATGATTCTGCACCAGAAGAAGCTTTTTACGACCTTGTAGCAACTTTTAATCTTGATTTTAATGTTGTCGGCTCCAATTGCTCAACAACTTGTAAGGTCGACCAATAGACGGCGTCGTCCGTTATTACTTCCTTAAACAATGCGCTGCTGCGTGACGTCTATGTTCTTGTGAACCGTTTCATACAGAAGTCTGATTGTGGTCACATTTTGTTAGTAGTATGAGCGACCGCAGCCAAAAAAAAAACAAAGTCAGATTTCAGCATCCTTGTCTGAAATCTGACTTTCTCAATACTTTCACACAGCATTCAGATATGCTGTGTGAACGTAGATAGATTGATTTGCCTCATATATTAGACAGAGAGAGACACTGAATAATTCAATGTCTCGCAGTTTCACAGGGTTCCTGCCAGGGAACTGGAATTGGCCGCAGAGTGATTTGAGCGCTGCCTGACTGGCAGAATAAGCACAATGATAGTATCATGAAGCCGTGACAAAGAGGCTTATCTCAAAGCAGCTTACAATAATGTCAGGAGTGTGGCCTTCCAAGACCTAAACTCTCCAAAGCCCCGCGTTGTACCAGGCCGCAGATCCCATCAGCTCTGGAGTAATTGTCCTCCGGAAAACACTGACATTATTAAACCTTGAAAAACTTTTTTTTTTTTTTTTTTTGCTGAGCGAGCCAACTTCCTAAGCAGCAACTTGTGATGTCACAAACTGACTCACTCAAAACTGCCAACATGACAGAAGCAGAGGTGAAGAGGACAGCAGAACACATCCGCTATGAGGATACAGTGATTTTCAAACATTTTACTCTTTTTCTACATATCAGCTCTTTTTTTCCTCTGACTCATAGCCTTGAACTATTATATCTGAAACATTTCAGTTATCCAAAAGGTAGAGTGACGATTTGTGATGACACATGTTGGAACCTTTTAGAGTATAATGCTGGTGACGGATGCAAGCCGGTGGGTGTGATGGCTTTTGTTTTAAGCCTGGGAAGTTTCGTCAAATGCTTAGTCACTAAATGAATCCCTGCAGGTGGATTTAGGTAGATTCAGTACAAAAAGTGAAACTCATATTAAATGGACTCATGACACACAGTGTCATTCATGACTCAATGTTTATACCGGCCAATTTGTTAGCATAGCAATTGGGTAAAATCAGATTGTTTCAAGAATCCACGCCTTTAGCGAGCAGTAGTTTCTCAATATCCGAGGGTCCAGACCGTTTGTCTGGAGCAAGGCACAGAACCAAAGCCTGGCTTTTACCAGGCTAAGCTTTAAGGGAATATAGCTCACTGAGCAGAGTGATGTGCTCTGAAACTGGAGGGTGTAGGTTCAATTCCTGGTCAAACCAGGTCTTTCATTTCATTTTGCTGTGGGGTCAGTAAAGTTATTTAGAATTTCATTTCTCTGCCAAAATGAGTCACTGAGTAGAGCAATGCAATCTGAAACCCGGGAGTGCAGGGTTGCATCCCGTTCATGCCTGGTATTTTTGTTTTTCATTTCTTTGTGGGATCAATAAAGTATTTTTGAATTTGATTTCACTGCTGATATAAGTAGCTGAAGTACAATAGCTCACTGAGTAGGGCGACATGCTGCGTAACCTGAGAGTTCAGCGTCGAATCCTGATTGAAGCCCATATCAAGTGATGTCTGTGTGGGTGGGGTGGTGCAATGAGGGGGGGGGGTACTTGTTGGGTCGGGCGAGGACCCCATTATGACTGCTTGCAGTTGTAGTTTTTTTTTTAATTGGTTTAATCCCAGATAAATATCATGTCCATTTCAGTGGATGTGGGGTCTGAAGGGGTTAAAGTTGTGTTGTTTACGCATGTTTGACCAAAATTGTGAAGCTAATGGTGTATTTAAGTTTTCTGTATTGGTGCAGAGTTATCAAATTAATTTGTAATTCAGTACATTTATGTCTGTGCTTAAAAAAAAAAGTCAATTCAGCACTATTTTTCTGGTTTGGATGGGCATCGGTCGATACTAAACCTCAGATATCGGCATTGGACGTGAAAAAAGTGGATTAGTGTTATGTACTGTAACTTTTTATCACTTTTTGAATGTAATGAGATCCACCATGTCCCTGTACATCAGTAACTCTTCTTTGTGAGCTTAAATGAGAAAAAGCAGCTTCTCGTAGTAGATGACGACTCCTAAAAATAGCATTTTCTAAAAATCCGTCAACCTAGAGCAGAAAGTGATGAATTGTATTGGCGTGAAGAACGTGGGGTTGGTTTGTGTCTGTCTTCTGACGCTCTTTGTTCTTTAAGGAAAAAGGGAGGCTTTGTTTAGCTGTGGAGCCGCGGCTAAAGCAACGTACCAACAGTTTCCTGGCAGACAAATAAAGGCTGCAAGAGACAGCTTTGTCAACAACAGCTTTTTTTGTCGTCGGTTTGAAGGTGTGAACTAGTTTTTTCTGTATTTTCTTTCTGAACAGCAGGAAAGTTAAAGATTATTGCTTGGAAATGTCAGCCCAAGGACAATGACTAAATCTGCTGCTTTTTGCGCTTGGTTTGCTTGCTTGATGGCACTCCTTCCAGACTTTTCACCACAAAATGAGTTTCTCTTGCAAAACATTCTAGGAATTTTTTTATTAGTTTCATTTTGTTATTTATTTATTTATTTTAGTATTTGATTGTCTATTAAACATTGCCAAAAGGTCAATATGATCCTGACCTCAGTTCCTGGTTTCAGGTCACTTATGTGAATAACAATGAATAAGAAATATTTTAGGAATTTCAAACATTCTTCGGGGCAGTATCTGCATCTAGTAGTTAGTAAGCAGAAGGTTTTCTCGTTGAAGGATCTCATACATTAAAGTGCTCATATTGTGTTGAACCACTTGGAGAAGTTGACTTCTTTCCTATGGCAAACAACATATTGAAAAGTACCTACTTAATGTTAATTTACCAATTTCACAAAACCAAATAACAAGACATCAAGAGGGATTTCTCAAGGCTACATTCTCGGTCCACTTTAATTCAATATTTACATAACCTCCTTAGATAACATTTTGCAGAATTGCAACATTCACTGCAATTTTTATGTTTGAGATTTATTTCTTGTTACTTAAAGGAACAGGTCCAAATTTCCTCCAGTTTAAATAATTAAAAGAAATGGAAGCGATTGATTTTAATCATAAAAAATGGATGCAGATCTAAATCCATGTGAATTTAGACCAGAATTTTACTTAAATCACATTACTAAATCTAAAACTAGTTATTTTTAGTTATTGCCTAAAAAAATGTCTCCTGTCTAAATGGGACACAGAAAAACTAGCGTGTTTCCATTTCTGATTGTTTTTGTCAGATTTTCTATAAGGTCATTGCTTTTTTTTAGCTCAAATTTTGCATTTTGATTTTTCTATTTATGCAATACCAAACATTTTATTGTTATTTTTACTATAATTCATGTTTTTAAAGTGATGCTCTTATTTATGTTCTTTTATTTTTCTTGCTAACTACTTTGAATTGCTTCTGTGTGGCATAAATCTGAGCTGCAGCTGCCTTATGGAAGGACAGGGATTAAATCCGGTAATTAAAACTTCATAATAAAACCTAAGACAAGTAAAATGAACCCAGATAAAGTGATGCAGAACATTTTATATAGGTTTTTTGAGTAATTTTATGCGTAGTGCCAATAACTGTCTACATTTTGTAAATTTATCTGAAGCATGTTTCACACTGAGGAAGAAATACTTAAGAAAACACGGTAAAATAAAATGAAATATCAAGGCACAGTTTCTGTCTCTCTGATTAACAAATATTAAACTTGTCGTGTGGCTTTTTCGCCCACTGTCGCCATTAATTCTGAATGCAGCTTCTGGCACTTTAATATAAAACTTGATAATATATGATTTATTCAGTGTCATCACTTTTATAGCTGGAAGAAGGCATGAATGTTATATATTCCCACGCCTAAAAATGGACTTTATTCCCAAGCCGACCATTATTTTTTGATTGAGGAGTTTCATAAGATTTGAGCCTTAATCAGGGTGACGCGGGGTCAGCTGGGTGAATCTGATTGGTCCAACCAAGAATAGACAAGTATAGGACGGCAGGCTCCATGACTGAAGGACAGAATATCTAATATTTGACTGTGTTTACTAAGATTTCAAGAAAAAGGTGGAGTAAGAATTGAAGGTCTGAGGTTAAGCTGCAGGAAGTAGGTTCAGTGCAGGTGAGACGAGACCAGAGCAGAACAGAAAGTCCTACTTTCCCCATGACTCACTGGATTCATTCAGAAGACCCACAGAGAGTTAGTCAGCTCCTTTCGCTGATCAACTGCTCTGTGGATTCATGTGTGGATGTGTTTGTGTGTTTATGAACAAACAAAACACAAATCTGCAAGGAAAACCTCCTCAGTAAAGCTTACAAATTCAATTGAATAGCAGATGTCTCCAACTTTTCCTTTTTGTGCAATATTAAATTAACCATGAAGGTAAATATCAATATTTTTTTAAAAAAATGCACCGATCAGATTTTTGTGACAGATTTCCAAAATCTGGATACCAATTTAGGACCAATTTTAATTATTTTTATACTGAAAATGTTAATTTCTTTAACCTTTTTGCAGTGAACTGCCATTTATGATATGTATTAGAAGCAGAAGCTTTATTCTTGTGTGAGGGAGGAGTTGTTGTGAAACAGGATTTTCCTCATATTTCATAATTAACGCCAAAAAAAAAAAAAAAAAAAAATATATATATATATATATATATATATATATA
>CAEGAE010101510.1:0-31844 GCA_903067095.1 Girardinus metallicus | reverse complement strand
GCGGCCTTAGAACCGGAATAAGCCCTAAGTGAACCTCCAAGCGCTTGAGGAGGGAGCGGTAGAGAACGTCTGGCCGAAATTAGCGTTCATAAATCGGATCAATCTTGAGCTAAACGCCGCTTACTCCGGCTCTAACGCCTTACCCCGGTGTCAGAGCCATAAGTGAACCTCCGAGCGCTTGAGGAGGAAGCGGAGCTAACGCCGGAGTAAGGCGTTAGAGCCTTACGCCGGAGTAAGAGGAGCTAACGCCGGACGAAGCGGAGCTAACGCCGGACGAAGCGGAGCTAACGCCGGATTTAGAGACGGCTCTACGCCGGAGTACAGACCTAAGTGAACTACCGAGCGCTTGAGGAGGGAGCGGGAGAGAACGGCTGGCCGAAAATAGCGTTCATAAATCGGATTTACCTTGAGCTAAAGGCGCTTATACCGTGGAGCTCCTATATCCAGCATGAAGCTAACGTCACTGTCGTATCAACGCATGCGCGATCTGATCTCCAAATTATGCCCCGCCTCTTCCGTGACATCACTCTCAGATACAAAAGGTGAGTCTATATTTTATTAGATTATATGTGCAATCTTAGTCTTTTATGTATGCATGTGAGAAAAAATTGTAAGCGTGTGATATTTTTGTAGCGTATATGCGCTATTTTAGTATTTTGTGTGCGTGAGAGAGAGAGAAAAATTACATATGTATGACATTTTAATGGTATATATGTGCAATTAAAATATTTTGTGGGTGTGTATGAGTTTTTAGTAGTGTGTGAGAGAAAAAACATAGCTTTCGTCCTAAACGGCCCTCATAGGGGAGCAATACGAGATATTTACGGCACCTTGTCACACTCAGAAACTCATCTACCAGCCATGTACGATGCGCTCCGTTTGCTCAGACCGGGATCTGAAATTCATTGTGCGGTTCGTCCGTAAAGCTACACTTACGGACCATCTACTACTCAGCCGCTCACCTGTATAAATCCTCCCGCAGCCTCTTCCCAATGTTCAGTTGGCGTAACTCCAGGCATCGCGCCGGTCATTTTAAAGATGCTTCTTGGTCCTCCAAAACAAATCCCGGGCATTATCATAAATCAATAAAATCCCAAGTGCCGAACTTGAAGATGGGACGTTATGCTGCTAACACTTAGCTTTCGTCAACAACTCAGAGGTGGAAGTGAGAGCTCTGTGCAACACAAGTAATGTTCCGGCAGGAACACGGTGCGCTAAAAAAAATTGAACATAAATTAAAGAAGCTTCGAGGCAGGTAAATTTTCCTCGAGGAATTTTAATAATCGAGGTACTCGAATCAATCGAGGAATCGTTTCAGCCCTAATTGTTTTGTCTTTGACCTGGTCATTCATGAATGAAACATCTAGGAAGTGTGCAAACGTTTTAGGAAGATAAAAACAAGTGAATTATTTCACTGAAGAAATTAGCAAAAAAAAAAAAATTGCAACAATACTATATTTTTTAGTCACTATGTGAAGTTATTTGAATACTAAAAGTAGTAAGAATGCTTTTAAACCAAACAAGGTTTCAGGTTACCATCAAATACAAACATGTGAAGAAGAGAAATTAACAAACAAGGCCTCTAAGCTCTGCTAATAATCATATTATATGACTTAGTTAAGACTATAAGATATCAAACTATGGTGAAAATCTATGCTCTACATTCTCAAGACCCAAAAAGACTTAAGTGATCTGCTAACTTTCACTATGTTTCACTTTCTGCTTGAACAATACCGTAAAAGCTTTAATCCAGGATTGATCTTCTTCAGTTCGTCACTGCTTTGTGAAAAGAGTGATGATTGCCTTGACAACTACACATAATTAATCTAAATTCACTCCCCTTCTCCTGATCCACAACCTGCACAACTCTCTTGTGCATATATGCGCACACCGATCAGCCGTCAAACAGCACCATAACCTGAAGTCGAAGTTCAAGAAGTCAAGAAGAAAATTCACACAAGAGCTTTAATCCACACTGGAGAGGACACGGCTGGATGTTTGATGTGAGGAAGCTCCTTGCAGATTAACCTTAAGCCGTCAAGGGCCGTGAAAGTGAAGCAACAACAGCTCTCCTGCTGTTATCTCATCCTCCTCTTCTACCCCGGCACCAAGATCTTCTTTTGCAACGCTGACATCAGTTACCAAAAGAAGAAAAGGAGATGAAACGGGCATTCATGAGCAGCCAGCAACGTTTTCCAAAAGCGTCAGATATTCCCAGAGTCTCCGTCATTGAGGACATTACGCATTTTAGCTGGCTGACTAAGCAACTGCAAGTTTAAGCTTTGAATATTAAGTTTAAAAAAAAAAAAGCTTTACAATGAACTCTTTATTATAGTTGGATATTCAATATAGCCTTGTGCTGATGCCAGATCATAAATTGTAAGACAGACCTTTTTTTCATTTGTTTTTCTCAAACATTTTCTGTTCTTTAGTCTTATCCTAAACGTACCTGGAATGCAAGGAAAACAAAAAATCATTTGTAGTCATTATGACAAAATAGGAACCGGTATTCTCAAAATCTGTTTTGTTAGTGCTTTGTTTTCCAGAAGCATGAGAGAAAGAGAGAGACGAAGAGTGTCCAGGTTTTGTAGGAAGCATGGGAAAGTGGCACCTCAGGAGAAGGGTGTCAGATTTACAAACCAGAAAAAGACGAGGAGAACGGAAACTTCCCGTCACTGATCCACAGACATTCATCAAAGTGTTTGTTTACGTTTTGGACTAGAGGACATTTCCAGATATTTTCCAACAAATTCTCCCTGGACTGATAAATTACATACATTTTACTTCACATTGGGCAAATACCAAAGATCTGCCAAATAAAATAATTAAAACTCCCCATAAATCGTGCATGCTGACAAACCTTTTCTCCACAATGAAATCAGAGAGGAGACACAACAAAGCCAAAAAAAGTTGCAAAAGAGCCATGAAATGCCAACTGTGATAAATCCAACAGATTTTAGTCAAGAAACCAGCTGATCTGCAGTTCCTTCAAGAGGAATATGGAAAACTAAGCCTTCAAAAAGTCTGCTGTCAGTTTGTAAAGTCAATGCATGGTGATGGAAAGGAAAATATATTTAGAGCGTGTAACATGAAAAACAAAATCTAAACAAAACGTTGTTTTTTTTTTTTGTTTGTTTGGTTCCACATCATTTTTAACCATTTTGAGAAACTTCAAACTGATCTGATGAAATGGTCAAACCCTGTCAATGAGGTTCTTTTGGTTCCGGAGTGTCCTGGTGTCTGATCGGACTCTCTCTCTGTGTTAATTGCAGCCTGCAACAGTCAGGACGTAAAGGTCACATCTACCCGCAGGGAGCCAAATGAAGCGTCACTTCACAGTCTGTGGCTTTGCAAATTCAACCTAAATTCCCATTAGGAACACCAAGCAAAACAAAAGCAATCGGGAGTTTAGATTCAAAGGAAACTGTAAAATATAGAAACCGAGCCCCCAGTTCCCTGCTCCCCATTTGCCGCCACATCTGGTTCCACTCAATGCTCGGACTTTTAGATCGTAGCACTCCACACACACACACACACACGCAAAAATCCTAAATATCATTTTGAATGCTGTTTTTTTAAAGTCAGACGAGCAAGTGAAAACAATAAGAGTAATTGAAGCTGAATATCTTCACAAACCCGTAACTTGTGTTGTCAAAAATTACGCAAAGAGCGTTTTTTTTTTTTGTTGTTTTTTTGTTTCTCCTCACCCGTGTCGCTCCTCTTCAGTCCCAGACTAAAGATGAATAAATATAAAGTGCATTTGTAAAATATAAGTATTCCTTTCGTCCATGTCGGCGCAGCAATCTTGTTTCGGTGTCGCTCGGTGCTTTGCATGCTCACAGCCACAGGAAGACAGACCCAACAAAAACAACTCAAACGAAGAGAGGAGAGGAGAGCAGAGAAGAGGGGGGAAGCGAAGCCGGGGAGCAGCGACTGGCCGAGGGGGACGGCTGATGGAGAGGAGCTGCAGGAGAGTTTTGGCCGCTAGAGCTCAGCCTGCCTCTGCCTCCCAGTCAAATGAGGCCGGAATGAATGGAGCAGAGTCAACAGTGGTTCCCAACATGAGGTCCGGGGGCCTTCAGGTCAGTGAAAGAACTTGCAGCCACCTACTGTCTGGTGTTCTGACTTTTCGATAGGTTATGTTTGTCCTTGATTTCTATATTGCTTTTAATTAATAAAGTTGCGGAACATACAAATATATACTCAGAGGTGGGCAGAGTGTGCAAAAATTATACTCAGATAAAATGAGTGGTACGTCAATATATTTATACTCAAGTAAAAGTAGCCGTCCAAGAAATGACTCAAGTAAGAGTAGAAAAGTATTTGGCAAAAAAAAAAAAAAAGTTCACTCAAGTACAGAGTAACTAATCAAATGATCACTTAATATTTAAAAAGTACATAGTCGAACATAACAAAATGCAAAGTTAAGTGGGAATTTTGGCATTTTAAAGATGAAAATGATAATAAAATCAGGCAAAAGAAAATTCACAAAGGACTTGTTGATTAAAAATCTCGAAGGAGAACATCCACTCTTCAATTTGTAAGCTTAAATGCACTTGGGTTATGCAGCGAGATAATGACCTGAAGCACATTTTCACTTCTCAATGACCCAAAAAAAGTACAAAATGAAGGTTTTGGAGTTGTCTTGTCAAAGTCTAGAGTTAAAGCTGATTGAAGTGATGTGTTATGCACCCAAACTGGCTGTTTGAGCTTGAAAACAATAAAATGTGGCCGATTTAAAACAATTCAGCAAAGAAGAGCTCAAACATTCTTCATAACAAGGTAAAAGTCTGATTGGCAGTGAGCCCAAGTGCTTGATGGTAGTTATTAAAATTAAGTAACCAAAATATGTACTTTTTACATACATATGTTGGTTTGGATTGTTTTTTTTTTTACCTTTTGATAAACAAAATCTATTGTACTGTTGTTTTTTTATTTACTCAGATAATTGCTGATGTAAAAATCTGTGTTGATCTGAAATATTTCACTCAGACAAAAAAAAAACAAAACAAAAAAAAAAACAAAACCCTGCAAGAGGGCAAACATTTTATTTTTGGCATTACAGGCAATTGATGGGCATTCTGTGATAACAGAATTAATTGTGAGGGTTCAGTAGTATTAGTTGAACATTTAGTATTAAAACAATAAAATAAAGATTTTACAAGATTTTAGAAACATTTCCTGTTTGGTATAGATTTATCCAGTTTATATTTGACTCATCTAGATGTTTAAGAGAAATCCAAACATTCAAAAGTCCTTCAAAAACGGATCAACAGCCCTTTAATTTAGTAGCAGAACTCTGAATTAACTCCATTCACCACCACTAGTGCTCGGTTATATTTTGCCGGTGTCTCCACTGTATTTGGGAGTACCAAACTCCCACGTGTTGGACATGAACATAATAAGCAACAGAAAGCTCAGTGGGGTTGAAATGATCCAGGTCTGAACCTGACACAGAAAAGCTACTTATGCCCAAATTTAATGTTCTTTAGCTAGAGGTACCTAAAGTGTTGGAAGAAGTTGCTCTTTTTACATGAAAGCATTTTCCTTTGTATGAGAAGCAGCCACACACATGGGTTGGACCAGGAAGCTTCAGTGCTGGCACAAAACAGCCCTGCATTTTCTCCTTTGGATAAATGATTTCCAGGATGTTCCAAACAATTGGAAAAAATGTGATCTCATCTACTGTATTCCTTCATTATTTTTGGTGCTTCTTTATTGTCTTAAGCTCGTTTAAAATTCTTTACCACAGCAGAAACAGATGCACTCACACCCACTTGTTTCCAGTGTTGAACAAGCTCTACAGCAGTGGGTACATCAATCCTCCAGACTACAGAAATAGATCGTTATGGTGCTTACATTCTTGGATTTTATTAGGCCTTCTTCACAGCAGCTGAACATACATCCCTAAAGTTTTTGAGGGAAAGCTGATCCTTCAGGTTCACTTCTTCACATTCAAGGCCATTTTGGTTGCAGAAAAAACAAACTGGCCTTCCATAGCTAGCTTTTGTTAACTCAAAACAAGTCAATTAATTTTGACTGAAATTGTAGTTTCATTTTTATAATCAGAGCAACAATATAATGGAAGTGGGGTTTTATTACCAATATTTTCTTTAAGATATAAAACAAAATATGCCAATTAGCACAAAAAAAACTAAAAGCGACAGAATTTAAATGTTAACCACTTCCTGAGTTGTTCAAGTTTAAGGAACAAGGAACAGTCATGTAATTTGAAAATAATTTTTTCTAAACCTTCACTGTATTATTTCATTTTTCATCCCACGGTGGACTGAATGGATTTTTTCCTAAATTACACAATATGATGACAAAAACTGCATTTCTATGCTGGCATAGACTGGTTACAACTAATCTAAGCTTTATTTCTTTACTAAGAGCTGCTTTATGAGCATACATAATAAAGATGACATGACTGAAATCCACAGCTACAACCTCCTTCAGTTTTACCTTTAAAACAAATTATGAAATTAAAACTCAGTGAAGGTTAAGTTTTAATAAGACACAAGCATTTATGCTGATCTTTAGATTCACATGCAGAAGGGTCAATATTTGCACCAGACTTATGCTCTCGACAGCATTCAAGCTTTTTTTTTTACCCATTTGACTGCAAGGTTGTAGAAATTGAAAGCTTTAGTCCAACATGATTCATTTATCTGAAATGCTCCTATTTTTCTTATTTAAGCCTGTTTTGGTCCTGCTGACTATATTAAAATTATGAGAGCTGAAGAGAAATAAGTGAACAAATAGAAACTCTGACAAAGAACAGAGCGGGAAACAGAACCACAAAGAACAGAACAACAAGCACAGTTTAACCAATAGTATTTAATGGTTTATGCAACTGTTTGCTAAGGCCCAATCTCCCCCCAACAGTACTATTATAAACCAGTCCCTTGCATTTTATTGGCCAAAAATAAATTCAAACATACCTAAATAAATATGTGTTTATGAAAAAAAATAAAATAAAAAGGGAGCACAGAGGCAAGGGGTTGTGGGTTGCCCAAAACAGTAACAATTCTAATTAAAGGCAACATAAAAACAACCGTTTTCTTCATGAACTAAATTACATGAACAGATCTTTTCTGTAAAAATTGGGTCAATCCTCAAGCAGCTTCCGCTCCATGTCAAGTAGCACAGCTCTAAAACCATTCATTCTAAAAACAGGTGGAACACTGCCACCAGCTGGAAGTTAAAAGCTTTGGTCACAGGAGTTTGACTAGATGTGAGGGACAGCTTCTTCATCCCTCGTGGAGAATCTATGTGGGTCTGAATTTAAACAGAATCAGGCGACGCGGCGCCGTTAAGGGTTCCAGACTGATTCGCTCACTCGTTTAGCTTCAGGGAGATAAGAGCAAACAAAATGTTCATGTGTGTGAGGTTCTGACTACCTTGGACCAGAGAGGCTCATGCGGATGCGTATGTGTGTGAGAGCATATGACTGTGAGGCCTTCTGCAGTCCGTTCCATCTGGCCGAGCTGAAGCGGTTCAATATGTGGTTTTATTTTCTCTTTTTAAGCAGAAAAAGGAACATCAGAAACACTAAACTCACTTTTCACCAACACAGTGCCGAAAACTCGACCCTTCGCAGCACGAGTCATCCAGGGCTTTGACCCCCGGAACAATGCCAAGACGGGTGGGCTGGGGTGGATGGACATCGGAGGGCTGTGAGGGGGGCGACAGTTTCCGTTCCCAACCTCTCCTTGACTTCTCACCCACCCCATGCTGCCATCCGACCCGTTTCCCTCCAACTCTCCATGGCAAGGTGAGATGCTGTTAGAACGGGGGAGCCGTCCCCCGTCCAATCGAATGATCCGATCAGTCGTTTAAGGGACATGAGCTCAGTTTGAGGCGCTGCTGTTGGAGGAGCTGGATGTGGAGGCCACGGCCGTGCTGGAGCTGCCCGAGGAAGCCACTGATTTGCGGATGTGGGGCATTAGGAAGGGGTCGCTGGCCAGCTGGTGAACATCGATACGGTCCTCCTTACGGTAGACCAGACAGCGCCTTATAAAGGCCTGAAGAAAAACACCATAAGAGGGTGGGAATAACGATCAGGTATGGCTGGACAATTAATATATGCAATCCCAAGAGACACATAATCATGTCTGATCAGAAGTTAGTAGAGTAAATTGTATTTCAGTAAGAGTAGCACTACTTCAACATATTTTTACCCAGGTAAAAGTAAAAATGCAATCCAAGAAATTACTCATGTAAGAATAAAAAAGTATTTGGTAAGAAGTATACTCAAGTACAGAGCAACTGATTAAATTATCAATCATTTAATATTTAAAAATTACATCACCAGACAGACCAAAATATAAAATTAAATGGAAATTTTGGTATTTTAGGAACCAAAATGAAAATAATTTGTACAAGTAACAAAAAACTAACAAAATCAGGCAAAAACAATATTTTTCCAAATCAATTTCTTTCAATATGAAACATATAAACTGCTGGTGTGTGAATTTTTGATTAAAACAAGTTTGTTTTTCATTTAGTGGGTAGAGAACCCAGAAATTTTACTCAAATAAAAGTAGCGGTACTCCATAATACATTTGCTCAAGTAAAAGTAAAATGTACATAGTAAAAATACTCTTAAAAGTACTTTTACTCACAAATGTTACTCAAGTATTGAGTAAATGCAAACAGTTACTACTCAACTCTTGAGTCAAATAATTTCATTGAACTCCAAGCCAGTACCGCAAAGCATTCTGGGGAATGTAGGCAGAGGAAAGGCTTTAGTTGATAAACCTCTCACAGCTAGCTAAGCAAGGTTGATGGAATCAACTAACTCACTCATTCACTCTTTGGTTACCTAGCAACAGTCTCTAGAGTAACTTGCGCAGCAGCAGTTATAGGTTTTGCCACTGTGCCTCATAACTGCTTAAAAATAAACAACGATCGTAGTATTTCAGATATTTTAAAAAAAATCTAGTAAATAATTATCAATATCGACTGATATAGAAACCTTAAAACGCAATATGATTTTTTAGCTATATTGTACATGTAAAAATATCCCAAAATTTATGTAATATATATATAAATAAAAAAGATAAAACTTATCGAACTGTAAAAAAGAAACTCTTGGTTGTGGCTTTGGTGACTCTATGAAAATAAATACCTTAGCTTCAGGTGACACTACAGGTTTTGGGGGGAACTGAACTTCTGTGGCCTTCAGGATTGTGTTCTCTTGCAGGATGTCCTGCTGAGATTGGTTGTGACCAAAAGGCTACGGCAGAAAAGGTAGAAAAAAAAAGGTGTTGGTGTAAAGTAGAAATCATAACCGAACTCAAAAACTGAACTCAACACCAACAGACTTCTCGTCTTAGTGCGACTCCTACCTTACGGCCGTATAAACACTGGTAGAAAATGACACCCACAGACCAAACGTCAACTTTATTGGAGATTTTCGGTGGCTCCTTGCCAACCACAAAACACTCCGGGGGCAAATACCTGGACATAAAAGAGGAATTAATTTCTATGTGCATAAATTTCACAAAACACACACCTGCAACCATTTTTCTATTTTCAAATACTTGTCGTGGCCACATTAAAAGTTAGAGTAAACGTCTACACGTGATTCTCGACAACTAAAATATAATAGAAGAGCTTATTTATTTCAGTAACTGAATTTATTTCTGTTAATTTTGATGTTTATGGTTCAAAGCCAACGCAAATACTGTTTTATTTTTTCTTTAGATAATCAGAATATCACGAGACCATTAAAAAAAAAATTTAAAACATAAATGTAAATAACTGCAGGAAAGACTGCCGACTTGAAAGTTCAACAAATTTTAATAACACTCTCAACTAGCAGGGTAAACCACAAATTGTCATTGCCACAGTGCTGTAATCTAAGAATAATACCGTAATCCAAGAGTTGAGTGGAAGGAAAAAGTGTGGTAGAAAAGGCAAACAGTCACTGAAGAGTTGGTGACCCCCAGTGTGTGGGTCTGGGACCAGCCTTACCAGTATGTTCCCGCTCCCTGTGAGGTCAGCTCCATCCCGTCTACAGAGTTGTAGCTGTCGTCATCCATTATCTTCGACAGGCCGAAATCTGTTATCTTAATCTCACCACAGGCAGTGCCATTCACAAGCAGGATGTTACCTAAGAAGGGATAAAAAAAAAAAAAAAAAACCCTGACATGAGTTGACATTTTTTTAAACTTCGTCATCTCACTATAGACGACGCGCTTGGGCCGGCCACGCTATTTAGCCTCGTCTCTTTTAGAAAAAGCCAGTGAAGGAGCTATGCTGTAATTAAACTTTAATTCATCTATATAGTTGGATTTGTTTGGATTGATCTGATTTTGCAATACATAAAAAAAAATTTCTTTTTTTTTCTTCCAAAGTGCTTTGAAGTGACATTTGTTGTACATTTGCAATAAAAAACGAAATCAATCAACTAATTGGAATTTTTTTTACAATCTGAACAGTTAGGTAACGTTGAATCTTAAAAACACATAAAGTCACGAGTCAAAAACTGCCTCGACATAAACAGACTTCTCATCTTAGTGCGACTCCTAGAAATTTAGTATTATAGATGTGCTTCTATTCCAAACACTCAAAATTAAAACTAGAAGACAAAAAAAGGTAACAAATGTGAAGACTGACCGGGTTTGAGGTCGTAGTGGATAATGGGAGGTCTAATTTCGTTGAGGTACTTGAGGGCGTTGACGATCTGCATGATGATGGAGCGTCCTTCCTTCTCTGACATCAGCTTGTGCTGCTTCAGGTAGAAGTCCAGGTCGTTGCCCTCGCAGTACTCCAGCACAGTGCAAAACCTGCTCAGACAGAGTCAGCGGGACTTCAGCAACTTTCATAGATGGACAAAAGAAAAATTCAGCAGCTGCACGCCTGTTCCAATGACTTACGAGTCAGTGTCAAGTGAAAAGTAGTCGTAGAGTTTAACTATCCGTGGGTGATCCAGCTCTTTATGGATTCTATATTCTCTGCACGCATGTCTGGAAAAAAAACAGCAACAACAAAAAAAAAAAATTAACAATACCTTTTATTATTAACTAACAAAAAGGGTTGTTAGACATTTTCATGTAAAAAAGATTCCATACATTTCCAGGTTGAACTTTCCAAAGTTCTTTCTTTTTTTTTTTTTTTACATTCATTGTTACCAATTTAAAAAATACAATAAATTTGTAACAGGATACTTCTATATACAGCAGAATACATAAACCTGAAAAAAAAAAGAAGAAAGGAGGAATGCAAGAAAGAAAGTGCAATGAAAACAATAAATGAAACAGGAAAGGACACATATCAGCAAGTAAAAATTTAGACAAAATAAATTTAAGAACTATAAACGTCTTTCACACTCTTAATTTCTTTTTCCATGCTTATCCAGATGTGAGAAACACTCAAATTCACTTCACTACGTTTCCATATTTTACCTAGTCTGCATTGGTCCTCTGAATGCACTGTTTATTACCATGAAAAAAATGTTACAAGAATGATTCAAACACTCACTTGTGATAATTTTCCTTCTTCTCATCCCTCCAGTTCTTGTTTAACTGGTGGATTTTAACGGCAACGTACCTTTGCTCTGTTAAATCAAAGGCCTGAATAAAAGAAAAATATAAAAAAAAATAATCTCCAGTTAGATAGAAAGTACTATATGGTTTTGTTTTGCTTTAGCTGCACTAAGACTCTTGCCTCACGTTAAAATGGCTGCGTTGATTAATCATGTTAACTGCCCTGACAGCAGATTCCTGGAACCCTGACATTTTGCCATAGTGATTAACCTCAAAACAGTAACTTCAACCTAATGTAATACCAACTAAAGCATGCACAGCACAGACACAGTTTAACATCACAATGTGAACTGCTCTGATGTTATAGGACAAATAGGATCATTTTGTTAGTTTTTCAGCCTGTAAAAACTATTAAATAAAGGCAAAACAGTAACACAATGCAGTTAAACAACAGACTGACTGATTGTTCCTCTTGTAGCTAAGGAAAAGAAATGTTTTGTCTCACCTTGTAAACTTCACTGAAACCTCCTCGCCCAAGCAAATGGAGTAGCAGGTATCTGTCATTTAGCGTAGGGTGATCTTTGAATCTAGGAAGACGAGGAAATGATAGATGTAGCGTAAAAAAGATGAAGGAGTGAAATTAAACTCAACTTTAGAGGTGAAACACACTTAACCCATATCACAACAAGGGAACAATTATTATTTCCTCAAGGTCAAGTTTGTAACAAGTTTTCTTGATATTAAATTTATTTATTTATAACTATTTAAATAAAAGAAATTTGTCAGGGGCCATTTTCTCTAGCACTGTAAAAAGTAATAAAAAATCCCTTTTCATGTATGTAACTTCATATTAAAAAGCCTTATTAAAAATGCCAAATACAAAAGCTCAACTGGATTTAAACAAAAGAGGATTCAAGTTCAGCCAAAAGTGCAACTTTAAAGGGGAAAAAATATTTGTATTTAATATCTGTGCATTTTTTATGAGCTTGTTTAAATGTCATTCCTTTACATACTGACAAGATCAATATAATTACCAGTAGTAATTATTTAAGCGTGATACCCTGGGATCATGTGAGTGAACTTCATGAACGAAACACCAAGCATCAACAAAATGTTTGGAGAAAACGTTCTGAGTTTTGATGAAAATTTTAAGAAAATTTTATTAAAATTATTAGCGTATGTACAGATTATTTGGGTCAATATCTAAACTTTGATTAATCCTATCAAAGCTGAATAATACTGTAATTTCATCTTGAATAAAAAAAAAAAAAAAAAAAAAAAAAAAGATTTTGTAATCCAAAAAGAAATCTTACTGGGAATTATCTTCATTGTGGATCCTTTTGAGCTCACGTATGTGAAGGTTTCTCACTCGCTCCAACCTCTCCAGCTCTGCCTGAATCTCAGCTTCCTCCTGCAAATACAAACAAGAAATCCCCCCAAAAAATTATCGTGTGAGGAAATGATTAAAATATCACAGTAAAACTTGATGGGGATAGGCCTGCCAGGATAACAACTTTTTCTGAACAATAAATTGTCCCAGAAATTATTGCGATAAATGACAATATTGTCATTTTGAAACAATTTTTAACTAATATGATAATGTCATAGTAATGCAAGTACTCCCACTCCAAGATCAAAAAACCTTTAACCTTTAAAAAAAACACTTAACTGGAACTAGAGAAATGTTTTAAATACTCTAAACAAAACAAATCAACCAAAACAACAATAATTAAAATGGGTTTTGAATATCTAACCAAAACTGCATTTCCAAAAGTAATAATCAGAGAAAACGAGCAAAAGTGGCAGGTAGTGCAAACAAAATGTTTCTCAAAATGGCGGCTTTTCAACAATGTTAATGGGGAGCATTTCTTCAACAACTTGTCCAAATGGAAATGATAGCACTCACTTTAATTCATCATGCAATTAATTGATTTATTGCTTAATATAACAGGCTTAGGAGGAATTTAAAACAATACATCATGCGTTACCTTTTTAAGGTACCCTAATCTTAGTTTAAAGATTTCTTCTTGCTCGTGGTACTCCGCCTGCGATAACCTGGGAGAATACAGAACAAACCTCAGCGCAGTGTCAAACATGTTGACACGTTTAAAACAAAACAATGCCGACATCGAGGAGAAGAAGAGCAAGAAAAAGTGCCATACGTTTCGCTTTCTGTCCCATTGGTCTTGCTTTTGCGTTTGTTTTGCTCCAGGCTCGGCGGGGGAGTCTGGGCCATGGAAGGCGGCTTGCGTTTTGCTAGGAGCTTTCTCTGCCTCTCGATGTCCTCCCGCTGAGAGTTGATCCTCTCTTGTTGTCTGGAATGCAAATCATTAAACAACTGCATCTTAATTCTCATAACTGAACACGCAATATCAAATTTAAGAGTTAGTTTTGATTATCTTTTCAAGTTAAAACAACAACAAAAAAGCAAAGTTTGTGTTTTCTACTTACTTGATAAGGTTTTGGAACGCATATCCATCTGTCCACTGCTCAGTGAAGGATGCGCCGTGTCTTACTGTAGTGAAATGGCCCAATCGAAGTCTATCCTGCATACTTTTATCCCGGCAAGCCATTTTCTCCTGCTTGGACTGAGTGGCAGAGAAAAACATGGAACCAAGCATCACCGATCAGTTTCTCCCGAAGAGCAGCGTTTTCAGACAAACCCCCCCCCAGCTCTCGCCAATTTCATACTTTTTCAATCAGCAGCTTCTTGGACATGGTCACACACTTGTTTAAGCGTTCCTTGTATCGTTCCAGCATCCTCTGCTGCTCATCGATTTGCCTTCTCAGTTCACAGTTCGCCTGGAACAGGACGCACAGAGAGGCGGGAAATAATAAGCAAGGTGAAAAGGATTATTACAGTTCATCACATATGCAGAGAATCGACACGTGCGTGAGTGAAAAACCTTCACAGAGAGCGAGCAAAGTGGTACGGATGAAGTGTAATGAGATTAGTACCCGCAGCAAATCGTCTATTCGGCCCTCCTTCTTCTCCAGGTCAGAGTTCTTGCTGTTCTCCAGGGCTGTTAGTTTCTCTAAAGTAAGGTCGGACTAAGGAGCACAAAAGCCGTCGTTAATGGTGGGTTCATTCTGAGTAACTGCATATGTTACAGTTTATAGTTGTAATCATTAATGTACAGCTCTTCCACATTTTGTTAATGATTTCAAGTACATTTGATTAGATTACATGGATCAGCATAAAGTAGCAAAAATTGTGAAAATGTAAGAAATGATACATGGTTTTCAAAGTGTTTGGCCCGTAACTAAAAAGCCTGCATATCCGTCTCCCCCTAAAATCAAATGCGCTTAAATAAAATCTGCCTGCAGAATTCACCTGATTTGATGCCTTAGCAGTTCGGTTAAGGCCTCAAAGGTCTGTTGCAGAACATTAATGAACAAATAGAATCATAAAGTCCAAGCAACACAGTTGCACATCAGAGATGAAGTTGCCGAAAAGTTTAAAGCAGGTTTAGGTCATAAAATTACATCAAAGGTGTTTTGGACATTGCATAGGCAGAGTCAAATTTAATATATCTAAGACCTTTTTAATGCCACCTTGAATAAAATTTAAGACCGAAAAAAAAAAAAAAAAAAAAAAAACATAACTATAAATATAGAGCTGGCTTCTATGGGTTGAGCCTGTCCAAATTAATCATTGTCCAGTCAACTGGTGATATTTTTGGAATTACCCATAATAGATGGAAAAAGATAGATAGCTTGTAAAGGTATATTAGCAACTGGTTAGCCTCAAACACCTTGAGTCACATGACTCAAACTTTTGCCTGACAGACACGTCCCAAAAGCAATAATAATAAAAACTACATACACTCCTGCCATGTCAAAATTTAAGACTGGCAATTAGCGTTTTTAAGGTCAACTTACTTTTTCTTTTTTGAATACGTGGCTGACCGACTAACTGAACAGCCAGGGCAGCATTAAAACCACCAAGAAGCCCACAGTCACTATGGAGGAGCTGCAGACTTCTACAGCTCAGCTGGGAGAATCAACAGCAATAGTCATCCACAAACCCCTAATGCTAGAATTACAAGTAGTGAGCCTTTGAAAGTCATAATCTGCATTCACTGTCTGCCACAAGCCATGCAGGGACAAAGCAAACATGTGAAAGGTAAGGGCTGTGGCCAGAAGTGACCAGAATGTAGCCATTTTTAGCCTATGAGCAAATTGCTATGTTTAGCAGAATGAATGCCAAAGCTGAATGTCAAACATGTTTTGCACATTGAAAAACCTGGTGGTGGCCGCATCATGCTTTGAGGGAGGTTTTTTTTTTTCAGCATGGACAGAGGTTGAAGGGAATACAGATGGAGTAAAACACAAGGCAATCCTGGGGGGGGAACCTCTTTAGGGACGGCAAAAGACATGAAATACAATTGAATTTAATTCAAAAATACTTGATTGATTCCAAAGGAAAAATAAATAAATAAATAATTTGGCGTGACGGTTCATCTTTAAACAAGAGAAAAAACTTTCAGGGCTCAAACAAATCTCCCATTTACACATATATTTTCCTGGATTCAATTGTTTCAGTTTCACCCTCCAAACATTTGGGAACAAAATGTTCCCCAAGTTGGGATTTATAATCTTTATTGCCACAAATTCTGAGCCGAAGATCCTTTAAACCATTTACCAAAATGTAAATCATTTGGTAATCAGTTATACCATCATTTAAAAAAAAAAAAAAATCTTCCAAAATATCAATAATTTGTTGAGGAAACCAAGCCGAACCCATTTGACCCCACCCTGGGACAAATTTTTGATCAAATCAAATTCACACAATGGAATGGTTTCGCTCAAAAAAACATTAAACCTGACTCAGGTCAAAAAAACTAAATCCAGTCTCCTGATGTGCAAAGCTGATAGAGACATACTTCAACAAACTTGAACCTGCAGCTGCAGCAGGACATGCTTCTAGAAAGCACTAAGTCAGCAAAAAGTATACAGATGCAAGCCAAACTTATCAGATTTTCATTTGGGAAACATGAGATGAATACCACGTATAACTTCCCAGACTTCACAATTATGCATTATTTTATGAGATTCTGTCGCACAAGTTTCCAATAAATACATTGAGGTTTTGCTGTTGGGTGACTAAATGTGAAAAAACTTTTAGAGGTGAGTATATTCACTGTTTATGCCAATCATGCGACTTCTCGTAAACTATAATCAAGTTAATTAGACAAACAGGTAGTTAGCATCCAATTAGTATGTGATGTACCTGTGTAGTTTTGTGGAGCATGTGAAGAACGACGGGCTTTATCGCGCATGTGGAGAGCTCTGTGTTGACAGAACTGATGGACGAAGGGCTTCCTTGCTGTACCTGGTAGGAAGACACATTGTTCAATGAAGACGTTTCATTTTTGCTGTGAAAGGAATGTACAAAAAAAAAAAAAAAAACACCCTCACTTTCATGATTTATCAGGATTTGATGGAATATGTCACCACAAAGCATATCATAAGTATTTATTCCCCCTCACTGTATGTTTTTTTTAATAGGAAATTTTAAATCAATCATCTACTTAATGGCTACTAGCACACTCATGAACAGACTTCACCCGCTGGTGTTAGTAACAAACATGGAATAAAGAGAATGAAAAGAAAGAGCGTTGTGAAATAAAAAAGGCATGAAAAACACCACAGAGTCAAACAACGCTCACCGTGACGGGAGGGTTGGACAAAGAGTGTTGTGGGGAAGAGCGGACCACTGGCGGAATTCCCCTAGCAGGGCTGGTACCAGGACCGCTACCTCCCGCAAACTGACACACGAGGAAAAGAAGAAAGAAGATAAATGGAAAGGCGAGTAAAGAAGGGGTTAGGAAAAAGGAACGAAAAGTTACACGGGTGAATCCAACGCGACAGCAGCACTCACCTCAAAATAATCGCTAATTTTAAGCCCCCTCGCTCCTGCTTTGCCTACAAAAAGAGAAAAGGAGGGTTCAATAAAAGGGAACGTGTAAGAAATGATGAAAGGGTTGTAAGTGGGGATTATGGTACCTTGGCTGCTGTCAAAGTGGTCCGCTTTGCGTTTTCTGACTCTCTGCTCGTTCGCCTTTTTCTCTGGAGTCTGTAAAGAAAGCAGCATAACCACACCGTGTGTGTGAGGTGGGATAAGTGGAAGGGTCCACACAAATAAATCCAGTCAATATGCAAGAGAGACTAACCTCCAGCTCTTTGTCACTAAGTGAACCCAAGCTGCACAGACTCTGATTGGATGACTCATTCTGACTCTGACCTGAGCTCTGTTCACAAAAAAAGAAATAAAAAGGAAAGAGAAAAGGAAGGACTTAAATACACACAAAAAATGTTAGACGTATGTCCATGCGTTACTACTTTCAACATGTGAGAACTTGTGGGAAAAGGAGGACAAAAACATATGGTAAAAATGCTGAGAGACAAGAACGGTGATGGAGAGGTTTAGCTACACGCAATCACCATAAAATCCCAAATGTGTGGAGACCTGCATCGGTACTAACGCCGGTTCCCTAGGTGATGCCTGTCAATCAGATGATTCACATCAGAATTCAGCAGACGCTGTCCAATCAGAGCGAGACACTTAGTCATTCTGAGCACACTAGAGCTCCCTCGCTGAACCCTCCTAAAATGGCTGAACATTAGGCAAGCTGCTGGGGATCCATTCCTCGCTCCATCTGCCACCTTTACAAAATGTCATCCATTTTTCCTCCTTCTCACCGCATTTTCAAATCACCCTCTTTTTTTACTACAAAAGGCAACCACCAAGAAGATGCTTTTTTAAATCTGAAACACAAATAAAAAGAAAACTATTATGACTGTTTGTTCATGCAGTTAGCAGATACTGTACTTCGCATCTGCCTGTTTATCAAAAGATGTTTGATCCCTTTGTCCTTAACTTTTCTGCTGACTCAGTGCTTTCCACAAAGAACAGCAGCGCCATCGAGCTATTCAAGGTCGAGGAGGAAAAGATAAGCCACTCTGTGACACTGAAGAAGCTATCGGACCACCAAACCATACGACTTCACTCTCACCCATCTAGTAGAGGGTGACTTAGCAGGCGTCGCCATTTTCTCTGCGGCAGCAGCCATGCCATGCTCTGAGCTCAGCTCTGCCTATGGTTGGCACAGGGCCTGCTCTTGGCACCAACTCCGGCTCCCTAACTGTTCCAAGATCACCTTCTTCTAAGACTGACAGCTCCATCTACGTAGCGAGGGTGCGGGGAGGAAAAGGAAAAAAAAAAAAAAAAAAAAGCCACTTCTCATTCTACCTGGTCAAAAACTATTTCCGCATTCTTCCTCTGCCCCCTACCAACCCCGTCCTGTCTGTGGCCTTGTTGGCAGAGGTAGCCGCTCGCATATACAGCCGCTACATCACAAGCCAGGGAGCGATGCCATGTCAAAGCCGCCAAAAATCACAGACACGGCTCGAGCTTCTCCGGAGACAAAGAAAAGGCAAGAGCCCAAGCTTGTTCGGGCTAAAAAAATAAATAAAAAGAATCAGACTGATAATGGTGGTAAAGTAAAAGAACAACACATAATCATATAAATCTGTGACTAGAGAAGCATTTCCCCAGCTCAACCTTTGTGACATCTGGTGCATACAAACCTTACTCACTCCAACCCCCGTAAAGCGAGCCTCCAACAGCTCCTGTCGCCGGGGGTCCAGGCTGTGCAGTTCTTCCATCATGGCTGTGGAGACAAGAGCGCAAATTAAGGAAGGCATTCAAGAGCCTGGAATATTCAGATGGAAGAAGGGTGACAGTTTCAAAAGACACTGGTTGTGATGAGTCACGGCTGTGTTTAGCTATATGGATGTGGAAAATTCCTGTTCCGAGTCATCAATAAGTTTGACAATGTTTGATATTTATATCCATGAAGGAAAAGCCACTTAACAACTGCTGTTCAGCAAGACACCCAGAGTACGTAGAGCACAACTGTAAACAAATACTGATATTTCACATGCATCACAGACGAAGGCCAGATGTGTAAAGTCATTGCCTGGAAATTTATGGAATCACTTGATAACGCCTTGACATGACAGGCCTAAGTTTCATGGCGCTCTTATAAAAGGTCAGCAATGGAGGGACTGCCAAGGAATACTCACAGCAATGGGGAAAAGGCCACAAAGGACAATAAGTGGCCAGTTTGCTGACCGGTGCTTAGGTTTAAAATTACACGCCCATAACTGGTTGCTATGTATGTCTGTTACCTACAGTTTGCATCTATAAGTAAATATATTTAAGGTATGGATTCTATAAGTAAATAGTAAAATATTTGTTTACGTGCAACAAAATGAGTAAAAGTATTAATTTTGAGCACAATTAGTGAAATATCGGTTAGCTAACTTTAGGTAAACGAGTCAAGAAGCTACCGATGCTGACCATCAGTTAGCAATCTAAGCGGCTAACAGTTAGCTAATGATGTTTAGATTGACTTTCTTTAAAAGGGTAAACCAAAGCAAGAAAAGAATGTTTCAATAAATTCTCATGCAAACATATTTAAAACACAGGGATATGTTTTCCCCCTAAATACTGACCGTTAGGCGTTAGGTTTCCAATGGGCTAGGGTTATCCCTAAAATAAGCATCATCTGCCACGACATCTGGGCTCACTGGAGCAAAACATCCTTCAAACGAAATTCTTTTGTCTGAAAGCCCGTTCAGATACTCACTGTAGTTAAGATTTTCTCAGTTTTCTGAGGCTGTTGTCGCTGAAACCGTCTGCGTTGTCTCACCGGTGCTCGGCAGACCCTCCCAGACTAGGCCGCATCCAAAGCCACGTCCCTCGCGTGCTGGTTGTTGACGATCGAGACGCGGACGCCCGCTGAGCAGCTTCAGGTAGACCAGGGAGGATTCCGGCGCAGGCCTCGACAAAGCTCCGGGTCTCCCAAACCCGCCTTTCTGCGCTCCTTAAGCGGGTATCCCCATCATGTCCCTCGCTCTGAGGGTCATACCGCACTGTGGTCTGGTGTATCTCGCTCCACACAATGGCGACCCTGGAGAATTTGCGCTTTTCGGCAGGTATAAATAATGTCTTTGAGCTACTGTAGTTACCCCCTATATTTATCTCCCCCAGTGGTGCGGTGAATTTAGGGTCCTGGCTTTTCAGCTTGATCAAAACAAAGTTCGACACCAGTTTCCTTCCGAGCTGCAAAAAGAATCAAAACGACATCTGTTTTCGGAAGTTGTGCTTTTGGAAGCGTTTCAGCTGAATCCGGAACATTTCGGTTCGGATCTCACGTTTTTGCAATGTAAACAATAATCAAGAAAATCTCATATTTTCTCGAGAGATCGTTTAAGTAGTTTCACCTTCCTTCAGTCCACGCCTGCCCCAAAATCTGTTGTCCGGACCAATAACAAAACCCCCTCCACACAATGAAATTTAGCAGTGCCCACCCCCATACTAGTGATAAATTAATCAAAAAGTTCCCATCCTAACCATGCTGCAGACACAATATAGAAATTATTTCAAATGTGCAAGATTTTTTCAGTACTGGGTAAAACAGTTTTAATTTAGCAAATACAAAAAATGGCAAATACAAAAAAGTCATACAATTTATTTTGAAAAATTTGCACATTAAAACCAGTATCTTTTTTACAACAGTCACCAGTTATTTTTTCAGATTAGACAACTCATCAGGAGAAAAGTCATCAATTTGGTTACCAAGAGTATTTTTCCAGATGAACATGTAAATAAAAAAGGTCCATCAGGGTTATGGCAGCCAGTTCTAAAAAAAAAAAAACTTCCAGTATCCCGTTGTTCTACATGTCTTCTGGAAAAAGCTGTAATCTTTTTCAGCTTAGGTGGGATTTTTTCCTCTCGTCTCGCCTTTGTTTCTCAACAAGGCTTGCGGTACTTGCACTGGATCCAAACCCTGTACATGGTGAGCTGTTTCCCTCTGTTCACCTGCAGCCGCCTGTCCACAAGGTTCTGCACTTTTTCAAGCCCAGCCTCTGCAAACAACTCATGAAGCTCATCTAAAACACAGAAAGGCACAAAAATGTGATCGTATTCATGTTGAAAGAATGAATCAGTAAGGGATAATATTAATTTAAAATAAATAAAACTTTATAAAGTCAGTCATTTATACCCTGAGTAAAGAAATAAACTCGTGTTCCGTCCCCTCTGACGTAAAAGTTTTCTGATAGACATCTCCCTAAGAAAAACAAAAACCCACAGTTATAAAGATGAAACAGTTAAACATTTCAAGGTTTGGCTGCAAGGATAAGCAGGTATAGGTATTACTCAGAAAAGTCATAAAGAGACCTAAAATGTTAATGTTAAGTGTTTTAAATGGGGAATAATCTGAAATATTTCTTCAAAAACAACCAGAGACCAAGAACATTTCTGAAACTGTTCTACTGATAAAAAATGAAATCAATTCAATGTAAATGAAAAAAAAAGAAGAAAAATTAACATCTGGGTCACTGATGTTACAGGGTCTCATGGGAGACTGATGTTATACAGTAAACTAAACTAATTGACTAAATAATCAGGAAATCTTTGCATGGTTCCCAACATAGAGAAAGCAGCTAAACCCTACTGAACTCAAAAAAACGGAAAAAGACAAATAGTCATGCTTAGAAATACTCACTTTTATAAACTAAAGCCTTCTGACATCTCTGAGTGACAGCCAGAACCAGTTTGTTATAAAAGTATTTCTAATCCATTTAAATGTTTGTCTATATTGGAGGAATTATATACCTTTTGATGTGGGAACCCCTTTTGTTTCCTTTGTATTATTGATTGCTAACATTTTATGACAAGAGTGTGGCTGATTTCAAACAAATTCTTCCCAGTAGAAGAGAAATCTTTAGCAATTCTAGACCTTTTGAACCTTGACACAACCTGACTGACCTTTCTTGAAGCGCAGTTGTGCCATATCGTATCGTCCATAATCCCTCAGCAGCATCACACCACCTGGTTTCAGCAGACCTGCTAATCTACTGATGGAGGCCTGCATCCTGAGATGGAGGGGAAACGCTTACACAGTGTCTGCAATATGCTAAAGATGTACGCAAAAATGAAAGCACAATACTAGGCAAAGCAATATCTGCTCGTACTGGTCGGGATGCAGAGCAGACAGCACAAAGATCAACACAATAACATCAAGGGATCCATCAGGGACGGGGAAACTGGCCTCGACATTGCTCAAGTCGTGAACAAAGGCAAAGCAGCGGTTCAAATCGTACTCTGGATTAGTCTGATGACGAGAGAAAATTTGAGTTAGTCACTTACATACTAAAGATCAGAAGAAACTGTTTTTTTTGTGAGTCAAAACAGCTCACCTTCACTAATTCCACAGCGGTGCTGGAGAAATCACAGCAGTAAACAAAAAGTCCAGGGTCACTGCAGAAGGCAAAGCTGCAGTTATACAGACTGCAAAAGGCGAGGAGTCGTCTTTCTCAGACATAATGCAACTTTTCTTTTGTGTTCTTACTTGTTGGTCTTCAGTATTGGGAAAACTGTGTTGCCCACACCACAACCAACCTGTACAGAAATGGTGTTATGTTTCAGGAGAATTAACCATTTCAAATGGAACAAATGTAATCATGGCAACAAAATGGGCTCTGTTTGAATGTGTCTGCTATTTGAATGTTTAGAGAATGTTACATTCAAAGAACAAGAAAGAAAATCATAATTTCAATTGGATTACAGTCATTTAGTGGGAGAAGTCTAATGTTTAAAAGATTTTCACCTATTTCAATCATTAGCTCGGCTTTTCAGACTTAAACTTAACAAAAAAAAAAAAAATAAAATAAAAAAATTGACACTTCTGGGAAACATTTTACTGGAACATAGAGTGGGAAGGATCTTTGCACAATCTGTCCGGTTCCTTCCAGGTCCTGAGTCCTATGCACTCTTCCTTTTCGCTCATCCAACAGGATTTGGGTTTAGGGGACTGAGATGGCCATGGTAGAAGGTAGATCTTGTATTCTTGGCCATATGTTGTGAATCATTATTCTGCCAAAACACCCACTAACAAAAAAAAGTCAATTTTCTAGCAGTTTCAAATGATGGCATGGCCTCTAGTTTTGTGGAGCTCCCTTCAAATAATGTTTTCTCACACTGAAAACCACAGACTTGAATTAAAGGTAGGCTTTTCTACATTTTTGTAGTTCATGCAATAAAAGCTGAATATAACTGCAGCAGCTATATACAGGTTATAACACCTTCTTCCAAAAGTTTTCTGGAAGAAGGTGTCTCCCATAGCTTTACTAAAACACACCTAGATTCTGCTTAAAGGGGACATGGGTTTTATTATTTAAGCCCATCATTTTAAGAAAGTGTTTAAATCTACAGAACTTCACTGAAAAAAAAAAAATCTGACAATTTCCTGAACTAAATTAAACTGTATTTAAAACATTTATACAGTTAAAATGTGACCAACTTGCTGCTAGAATGACCTCTAACCTCCAGGATGCGATATGTGGCAGAGGAGCCTGGAAAGTCACAGTTGTCACCAGACAAAGCTGCAAAATCCCTGCATTGTTTTTGTTCAAATCCGTCCTGATGGCTGCTGTCCACGCCCGAGTTGTTTGGTTGAGATTCGTGGTTCGGGTTACGCTGTGGGGCAAGCTCTGGAAACTCTGTGAAGAGCCAGTGACGGTCTTTAAAGAAGCGATTCTCGTGTATCGTGTAAAACTCATTCCAGTATTCACTGGCCCGGTTGTTGTACTCCTCTGGAAGTAAAGGCAGAAAAGCTAGTATTAAAATAATAAATAAAGCACACTTCCAACAACACAACACACGTCTGCTTCTCAAAGGCCAGTATAACAAAAATAATCATGATTTAATTCTAATATATAAATATAAAAATATATTAATTTTCAAAGTTATAATCTAACCTTGTTTTTCTAGAGGCAAAGGCTGATTGTTTTCTGAAACTTTCTTCTTTGCAGCTTCTTCCTGTTCATCAGTCCACTCAACATTGTCCCTGGAGACCACAAAACATTATTATCCCAACTTTGTGAATAATAAAGTGACTGACCGTGAAGAAATTGTGTCTGATATTTTGATGTGGTATATTAATGCAATTAATATACCACAATTGCATTAGTGGCATCAACGTTAAAAGAGTAGATTCGCCGGTACAGAGGGCATTAAGGTAAAGTACATAATGAATGCTCACTTTGAACCCCACTGACCTCACCTTCATTGATTAAAAAAAGTTTATTTGATCAAGGAATAATTTCGAAAATGTATTGGCTAACCATCAAATATGGCAACTTTATTAAAGTCACCTTGGTTTTTGGCAATATGACCAAAGTAGCTGACAATGATTTTCTGACATTTAAAAATGTCTTATCTTTATGATCTTATTTTTAATTCGATTTTAATTTCTTAAAATAATTTCTAAACAAAAATAATCTCTGCTCACTCTAGTCGAGAGAACCTTTTTACGCCAACAGCGGGCAGCCGTACGGCCCCTTTTACCGTAATGCACACAACAGATGGAGAAAGTCATTTTATGCGAAAACAGACGTATTTTCTAAGTGTCGGCTTGCTTGAACGCAGTAAAAAATTACAAAAATAATACAAGAATAAATAAACAAAAAATCGCAACGTTACAAAAGCTGAACTCAACGATCCAAAGCTAAAGATGATGCTGAAAAAGTCTCCTCCACTCAAAAGATACACATGAACCCATTCCGTCCTGTTTGGGTCAGTGGTACCGACCATGCGTTGTGCTGGAAGACCTGCCGCGGGTCTGTAAGGAAGCGTGTCCCGAACTGAGGCCTTTTGGTATCCTCAGAGGAAGAATTTGAAAGTGTCAAGCTGATTTCAGTGTTTTCAGCCTCCACTCTGTCCACGGTGCGGGGCGCCGCCATGATGGATCTGACGCAGAAGGGAGTGACGCATTCAGGGACAAGCGGAAAAGATACTCAAGGTTTGAAACATGCTGATAGTTCATATTAATCAGTTAAAAAAAGCACATTGTTTTTAACATTGCACATGTATGGAGAGCCATTTCAGTCAAAAATAAATAAATAAATAAATGTGGATTCTGTGAACCTTCACTCTTCTAATTTAATTTTTAGATTAAATGCAAAATGTACTTTATTCTGAAAAGAGAAACTTGGATCACGGAGCAATAGTCCAGCCTACAAAGCAACCAAAAGACACAGAGTTTGATTAACTAAGATGGAAATTTCATTAATTAGTCTTCTTACAAATCAGTCTGTTATCACTTTAAAAATATTGTCTGAGTAAATTGCTTCCTGTCAAAAACTTTGTTTCTTTCTCATGTGATATATATAGTTTGTGTTTTTAATGTATTTCTATTGTTATATCTTATTTAACTTTTTTGCAAAGTATTTTGCATTACCTTGATTGCATTGTTACTTTCGTACACGCTAAAGAAAACTATATTGTGTGCATTAGCACTTTTTCTACACTAGGGGGAGACATATACTGAGAATATTTCCAACGCCAGTTCTTTAATAATATTGAAGAAGATAATTTTCTCTCTTCCGTGTAGAGGGAAGCCTCTCCAAAGTATCGGTTTGTGTTGGGAAGTCTGTTCTGTCGTAATTCCAGGAAAAAATTTCTTGTTTTCCTCAGGAGATATTTTTGCTATTAAAATCTGGTGTGCAATTTTGGAATAATTCCTGTGACATAATATTAAACATTAGTTATTAGTAGGATGAGTTATTTCGCAATGACTAAAAATTTACATTTTCTTCTTAAACTTCAATACTTTTAGGGTCTAGTTTTATGAAATAATTTTCAACATTGTGTTTGAGAGAGTTTTATGGATTTAAGTTTTGTTTACACAACAGATTAAAATACGCAATAGGGTATTCATAAAACATCCAATTATTAGAACTGATCCACAGTCAGCTTGATTATAAAACAGACTGCCCATTTTTATTGTGGCTGCATTTCCTTATTGTCAAACTTGACGTTGACAGTAATGTGTTTTTAATGGAGGGGAAGTGTAATCAGTCTGCATCCGATTTATCAAGACAGTCCATGCATGTGAACGCTATCGTCTAAGCAGAGACTGACTATAGATCTGTGTTCAAGAAAACAGGAAACATTACAGAATGACAAAAGTGATGCAGCATGTTGAGTGAACCTGGTAAAAATAGGCACATGTTAGACAACAGGAGCAAAGTGAATGAATAAAGAAAAATCCATTTTCAGAATTCCCCAAAAACATTTATTGGTACTAGGTAAACAAACAGAATCGGACAATTTCTATTCCAAGACGTTGTGGATGACAAATATGAGTCTTAAAGATCATCTAGTGTTTGATCTTTAAAATATCTTTCTGACATTTTAGAAAGAACATCTTACGAGTCACAAAACGCTATAAGTTTCTCAAATGTAACAAAAAAACTTGTCAAACATCAGTGAAAAAGCATCAGTGAGAAAGCAGTTTCAATCGTGCAAAAGACAGACATGAAACCAAATTGCACCAGAGATTGTAGCATTACGTCCCATTTAAATTACCCAAAGGATCTTTAAATATAAACTTTAAAATATGTAAAACGCCCAAATACTAAATATAATATAAATTTATAATGCGCTGAGCAACGCGTTTGTGCAAATGCAAAACATAAAAAGCAAAAAACTGTTCATGCATGAATGATACACCACTACTGGTTTATATTTATAATACAATCCATACCCCAGGCATCACTGTAAGCCTAATACATAAATGCAACAGAAACAAGGTTTAATAATTAAATGTAGCAGTTTTACATTCAATTGGCCCAACAACAATTTTCACAATAGAAGTCCAAAAAACCCCCAACAACTACAGTAGAGATGGAAACAACTTCCTAAAAATAAACACACATACTGGAAAATTTAAACAGCAGTTCACTTAAGTGTAACCTGGAAGCTTGAGTTTAACGTAGTCCATATAAAATATTCAGAAAACTCACCCTCCTAAAAACCAAAAAGCCTTAAAGCGAACAGCTTGCTACTCATATTAATTGCTTGTAATGTTTTACATTATGTAGAATGTAAAACATGTGTTACAGTTGACAGCACTACATCAGTAGCCGGTCTAATGACAGTGTAAAAGATCTTCCTCCCATTCCATCAACGTTGCCAACCCCTGAATTATTTCCTCGCTGCATCCAGGCGTTAGTTTCCTCTGTATGCTATATTGGTAAAAGTGGAAGTGGCTCCTTTGTACAAAGGATTGTTGCCCTGGAACATGAAAAATTAAATTAACTTGATTCAAAAGTGTGTTTGTCAGTTGGGAGGTTCTACATGGTTTGGTATCTTTGATCCTTACCGTATCCCATTTGGCTTTGGATTTCTCCTCCTCAAACTTGGCATACTCTTTGCGATCATGGATGGTAACCAGCAGCTTCCAGATGAGCAAACCAACAAGACCCAAGAGCAGAATGGCTCCAGCCACCGCCAAGAGCACCACTAGGATGTCAGGACCCTCGGGACATTCTGAGAAACAGAAACTTTCAGATTCCTATTTGTATTCTTTCATTATTGTGGCGCTGCACCATCTAGCTGTGTGACCAACTCTGAGAGGTGTTCTTTATATAATAACACATTCCTAAATGCACACCCTGTGCCAAGCCAGAGATAAACAGAAACAAAATCTTCTGTCCTGATGTGCCTAAATAATAATTTTGTTTCTCTGACAGTTTAAATTCCTAATAAACACTAAAATATTTCACAGTACCTGGCTCTTTCACCACATACAAGATAGATTTGCCAGTTTTGTCTTCATAATACTGGAAGCGCACAATGCAGTCGTTCTCGTCTTTGTAGGAGCAGTTCACCGCAGTGTGTTGTTGGAACTCTACCAGGAGAAAAAAAAGAACAGGACCATTTAAAAATAACAACGTGAGACAAAGTATTTTTTTTAATTAAAAACAGCGACTTGTGTAGATCAGCAAGATAGTTCAACAATAATCGGGTGAAATTCATGCAAAGTGAAGGAATGGAATAACACAACATGACCACAACAGCCCAGGGTCACGTAAAAAATGGGACCAGAGAGAGTTCTCAGCACTCACCCACATTCCCATCCACTTTCTTACTCAACTGGTCCACAATTTGAATTTCATTTTTGCAGATTCTGTTGCAGCTGTTGTCATTGATGTACTGTCCTGTTTTGAAGTGCTGACACTCAACACAGTGCCTGCAAGCAACAACAGGACCTCTTCAGCTTTATATAATACAGCCAGTTTAAACTTCAATGCTTTAGCTGCAGCATGTGGTAGTTTTACAAAGGAAATTCAAACTATCACAGAGATATTAAAATGGCAACCTATGTTGTGCAATATGTTCTCGACATCCAACCTCTCTACGTTGGATGTCGAGAAATAAGTAAAAGATAAAAATGAATATGCATAGTAAGCAAGTCAAAATCCAAAGAGCAATGATGCTGCGAATGAAAACCCAACAAGCAACAAGACAACAAATGGCCACATATATAACTCATAGATTTAGAGATGTTATAGCAAAAACAGTGTAGAGCTTAATAGATTTACTTACTTCTTTATCGTACAGGCGTCAGGGCAGGTGGGGCACCTGTCACATGTGTCTCCGAAGGCACCGGGTTGAGTGCACTGACAAACCCCGCACTCGCAGTTACCCCGACCGCTGCACAGCAGCCCTGAGCTGGACACGCAGGTGTCCGTGCGGGTGGTGCAGTTACAGTTGTTTCCTTTCCAGCCAGCGTCGCACTGGCAGACCCCACAGTTACACTTCCCATGATCTGAGGGAAACAGAAACAGAACAGCTCAATTCAGCTTGATGAGCTGAAATTATTTTAGCTAATTTGTCAAAATAACTATATGTTTTGACATCATTTTATTTCTGGTTCATCTGTGAGCTTATTCTGCTTTTGTGTGAACAGTGAAGACATCCAGCTTTTTCTTGGAAACTCTATTTAAAGGTAGATACAGAGTTCTCCATTTTTACTTGTACCCCTAGTGAATGTGTGTAAAAATTCTTTAAATATTTTGTTTATATAATAGTAGCATAACTTGAAGTGGTAGCGGAATAGCAGGTACAGTTTGGCTCCAGTATGTTGTAAATCTTAAGAAACCCTACAATCGTTCTGTATTAAATCAACTTGGCAGTAGGGAATAAATGTACTTATTCCCTACTGAATAAGTAGGGAAAACTTATTCAGTTGTATTTCCTACTTATTCAGTAGGGAATACTGCATAAGTATTCCCTACTTATTCAGTATTTCCTGAATAAGTAGGGAATACTGAATAATACTGCAGATGTTACTACAAAATGTAGCAACATTATATTTTGACACTTGTAATAGCTACAAAATACACTTAACTATTGCATTCTTATTTAATGTATATGCTCGTCTAGGATCTTATAATTAAAAAAATATGGCTTTCTTTTCTCTGATCCATAAGTACAATTTGGCACAAATGCCAGTATCCACTTAAAATGGGAGAAAAAGGAGAACATGACATTAAATTACAGTAAATGTGTGGTCATCATCAGGAAATGGTTGCTGCACAGAAATAGCCAAACGGGTGGAGAAGATCCATATCTTGCCTCTGCACTCAGTGAGTCAGAACGTAAGGAGGGAAAATTCTTCAAAACTCACTATTAGAAAATGGCAGCATTTTAGCATGTGTAGTTGTAATACAAACAAACAATCCTTTATAATAAAGCTTTTATTTTTTTAATTTATCTTCACAAGTTGTGCAGACTCTTATGTGTAGCACCGCCGGAGCTGTCACTTATCATGTTTAAAATGGAATGGTAAAAATAGCACAACATGGTTATCTACTTCCTGACTCTGATCTGTTTGCGTTTTCACCTCTTAGTAGCAGTAAGTTCCATAGGCTGTTCTATATTTAGCCCATTTTAAGTTTTAATCTCATGGGTGAGGCTAGACAAACAAACCGACGAAATACAAATTGCTTAATTGTAGTGTTAATCACCGACTCTCTTAAGTACCCTGTATTTAAGTGTGCTGGATTATGTGTTGTTATATTTCTTAATACACATTTGTGGCTTTACAGAAGGCTGAGCCATCAGGAAATTAGGATTTAGTCACTGCAGTGTTCTCAGATGTCTGAGTGTAGTTTTATTGTTTTTGTGTTAACGAGCTTCTTTCCTGTGTGTCTTTGAAAACATGTTGCATGAGCAAATATGAAGACCAACTAACAATGTTTTAGCTGAATTTGTAATACTATAATCACCAATTAGTAACAAAGAGAACCTAACTGTTATTTCAGCCATGAAAGACAACAAAGATGCTGGTTGTAATTAATCAGTTCTTCCAAAAGCAAAGAAAAATCAACATTTTAATGAGTTTCCTTTTATGTGTTTAAGAAGTTGCTGGCTAATTGTTTCCACTTGTAAAAAGACATGTTCATAAAATTCGTTGCTTGGGTTTTTTTTTTGTTGTTACCCATTCTAAGCTCATTATTGGGCAGGTAGTCATATGGAAAGCACCCTCAGAGCGCTTCCTATGCACTCCGAGATTCTCAGCAACTATTTGCTGAGAATCTCTTAGTCAGCTCTTCTTGATGGACAATGGCAGACACTGCATCAGGATGTTAGGCAACCTCAGAAACAATGGCAGCAATCTGAAGGCAGTAAGACAGCCAAACAGGATTTCTTTCTGGATAATGTGTGAGTCACAGTCCAGCTGGATCACAATGCAAGAAGTCACTGATCCTGGAATGTTACACAAAGTCCAAGGGTCTCTTATTCAACAGCTCAAAGAGAAAACATCCTCTGCTGTAAACTTAACAAAACAACAGTGTCTACACCCTATTAACTGTAGCTTATTCTTCAGTGTTTTTTTATGCTCATGGTTACCTGTGGTGACTGTGGTTAGTATTTTCACATAGCTAAATAGAGCCACCACCTAATCTGTCATGCTGTTTCCACATAACAACTAAGAGATTAAAATGCAACTCAGGTAGTACCAGAATTGTAACCTGAAAAAGTTAAAGCATGTTTTTGTACAAAACAGTGCTACACGTAATTGGAAGTTTAAAGGTTTTACATCATGCTGCGATTTTGAAGAAATTTAAGGAGGGTTGTCACAGTAAAAAAACAAGACAAGAACAGGAAAACAGGCAGGGCACTAAAACGTTGCTTCACTCTGCAGAAAGGGAGGAGAGGAGCTGCCAGCAGCGGAATGCAAACTTTCCTGCTCTCTTTCCTCAAATTTATGGGCCCCGGAGCAACGCGTGCTTTCTCCTGATCTGTCCCATTGCCCTCAGCAATGGAAAAAATACACTGCCACAAAAAATACCAATGATGTTTTCTTTATTATTACTTTAGTATTACTGATTAAACTTTAAAAAATATGTAGCTTTATGTTATTAAAGCTAAAGTTTAATCAGTAATACTTTTATAACAAATTTATGTCAGATCATGATTTC
>CAEGAE010101502.1:0-27241 GCA_903067095.1 Girardinus metallicus | reverse complement strand
ATCTATCTATCTATCTATCTATCTATCTATCTATCTATCTATCTATCTATCTATCTATCTATCTATCTATCTATCTAGTACAGTTTTTTACATATTGGTGTAAGAAATATTTTCTAGTTACAAATGAATCCTTTGCTAGAAATAATCAAGCACACGCTAAAAGAATACGGTTATTGCGTATTAGGCGATAAAGTGTTTGTTTTCTTATTTTTAAAAAGGAATTGAATTGTCTGTTTGGATTTTTTTTTTTTAAGTATGTAATGTTGTATAAAAAAAAAAATCATAAAGGTTCAAGCAAATGCTTTTTTTAAAAAATATTTTGTATACGACAAACTGAATTAAAACTTCGCAAACGCAAGAAGCTGTGAAACCACCACCACCACGTTTCCGTTCCATTCTTTGAAGGACGCTGGATACGTATGCACTCAACATTTTCAGATTTAAAAAAATAAATATATATATATATATATATATATAAACAACCTTTCCAGACCTCGGATTCTGTACCTTCCTTTTCACAATCATCTACCATTGGTTTACAAAATGACAAAGCACGATTAATTAGGTTTCTGCTTGTACCAGAACAAAATGTGAAATAGTTTTACAAGTGTCTGTGAAAGCCAGGTAACAACCCAGTCATAAAGATGGTCCTTTGGGGGGGGGTAGCGGTGGGGGGGTGGGGGGGCAGAAACGAAGCCAACTGCAAGTCTTTCATCATCCTGGCTTTGTTCAACTGTTTGATTCACCAACAGCTGTGTGAGGCTCGGCCAGGCCCAAAATAAACTACGAGATGACGAAGTGACTCACTTTTAAATTTATATGCAACACCACTTTTCTGACAGACTTTTTTTTTTTTTTTAGAACAGACTGTGGAAAAAAAGCTTGTTTTATCAGGTCATTTTCTGTGATGGGCTTGACCTGCATCAAGAAGCAGACAGCTCCTTTAGAACGTGTGACTTCTACAGCTGTTTTTCAGTGGCCTTTTTGTTAGAAAATGACCAAAACGTGGAAATTTCGGACGGATCACATTTGTCGATCAGTTGTTTTGTTGTTGTCCTCATTCCTCGATCTCATGATGTGTTGTGTGAGTTCTCTTGGCAACTTCTATATTTGTTTTTGTTTTTTTGTTTTTAACCTCAAACCCGTTTCGTCATCAGAGGGATGACCTCTGATATTGACACCCGATGTTGACATGTTACGTCTGATAGAAATGTACAATTTTCTTCAGAGACTCATTGTAGATGTAGATGCCTGTGAGCAAGAAAGGGTTTCCTGTAGAGGTCTGTATTACAGCGGTTCTGAAGAAGCCTCTGACTGAACACAGATTGTTATAACAGTTTTTTAAGTGCTGCTGTCCTCCATAATTTTCTTCTTCTTTTTTTAATATCTAGTCGTTAATGGCAACAAGAAGGAAATTAATATCTGTTATCAGTATCAGCCCCTGGTTTACATATTGGACTGATACAGATGTGTTAAAATGAATAACCTTGAAATAAAAGAGATTTATACCTCTTATGTTTCAGGTTGAATTTCTAATGTATGGCAAGGTTGAAGTTGAATTTTTTTTTTTTTTTTTTATGAACTAACAAATTTAGGAGCAGATTGAACAGAGGATATCAGATAGACATGGTACACTTTTTGGAAATTTTCTTTTCATTTAATATATAAAAATTTGCTTGTTGATTATTTTCCAGGCACATAGGGCCATTTTATAGCACAATCAATTAACTATGCTACCTTCAGTCGTTATGCAAATCAAATATGACTTTAAAGATTAGACTGTGATTTAATTTCTTGAAATTGGGTCTATGTCTCTTTAAGAAACTCCTGCTCTTTCCGAAACTCTGCCTTTAGGAGGTCATGACAACATTGCTCCTCTATTAAACCTTTAACATCTTTGCCAGGATTTCACTGAGAAGTAGTATGCGCAATGAGCTCAGCAGATGTGCATTTCCAGCAGGTGTTTGCCAATTGCTGCTGGCTAGTCTGAAGGAGCTGAGCAGGGGAGAAGTGCTCTGTGAGGCAGAAGCTCAGAAGCTTACGCTCTGTTCGTCCTCGAAGGCGGAGCTGGGTCCACCCCGGGGTTTTGCATGGGAGATTAAAGAATTTCTCAAACACGCATGAAAGAAACAAGGCGACACTCTAGGTTTGCTTTGATGAGGGAATAACGTCATAACATGTAAAGCTAGTAGAAGTCGATTTTTACCTAATGTTACTTTAAAGTGGGCGATTCATTAGATGGTGCCTTCTTTTATGACACGAGTGTCTTTATCCTGGAAGGTTTCTGTCATCAGAAACGCAGCACAATACAACAGTCAGGCGAAACTCAGCAACAGCAGAGATAATATTTACTCTATTTTATTGGATTTTACATGTTTTTTTTCTGTTTTCCAGGTCAGTAAGTCCGTTCCTAATAAACGCTTACTGTAGGCGGTGCTATGCAGGGGCTAATCCCGTTGGGACAGGATAAGAAAGAGGACAGACTGATTTACTTTGGTTAAACTAAGCTGCTGGTTGACGTCCATAAATTTAGCAATACATCTCCAAAATCAATGTGCAGTTTTCCAGCTTTATTGGGTAATCATTATAATTTGAGTTGTAATATTAATCAGCACACATTCTGGTTATATATTAGGGGAAAATACAGAATATTTCCTGCTAAGATGTTCTTACTTTCCATTTAAAGCAACACCAGCTTTCCCCTGATTGGTTAGTTACTCTGCAGCAGCTGCAGACTTAAAATACTTATGTTATTTTTATAAAATCGCTGCGCTGTCTGGCCTTATCACCATCACACTGACAGACCGTGTCAGTGTCCAGACCTTGCTCTCTCAGATATCCGGGACAAGATGGACGGGTGGTCTAAGACCACGCATCCTCTCCGTGTATCCGTTGATCATTGACCAAAGTCACTTTGACCATTTTCCCTTATCTCTGACCTGTTACTAAAGAAACCCAGACCAACAGCGTATCAGCAGTGAAGCTCGCGCTTTAAGAGCTAATAGTTACAGATTAATGGCTTACTCAGATATTTATAGTTTTTATGTAGTGCAAAAAAAATGTGATAATGTAGTCTTATGAACTAAACCTTATTAGTTGTTTTAGATACAGAACCTAGACTCGCAAAGTACTTGATACGAAGAGTAAAGGACTTTGTTGCATTGCACCAAGGCTACAGAACAATTTCCTCGTGAGTCAAAAGCTAAAGTCTTTAAGTCAGTGTTGTATCATAAAAACACAACATGTTTCTGAGTTGGAGATGATTTCAGTTTCTCTAGATCTAATCCCCAATTGTCATTAATTCACAAACGTATGAACGTCTGTCTCCTGAATGAAGGTTTGGTCTTGCTTTATGTATAATGATGCAGCCACTTACTGTTGACCTTTTGTTCACATTGCTAACGTCACTTTGGGGAAATGTGGGCGTGCTTTATTCTGTCAGACTTGCACTCGGCGCACACAATTTTGCCTACTGGGCATGTAAAGTCATTCTACAGAATCAGCACTTTTAGACATTTTAAAGCATCCATTATTATTTGGGGAGTTCTGTTTTGGCACTTCTAGATCTTATTGCCCCATTTATTGATGTGTTGGCAATGAAGGGATATTTTCCTTGAGGTTTTAAATCAGATTTGACAAACTAAGGACCGTGAGACCGCGGGGTTGTTTCAACAACACCAGCTACCTTCTCAAGTGGGATTCCCCAAGGAACCATATTTGACCCACTGCTTTTCCTTAAACGTCCTGGGTGCGGATCAGCTCCTCATAGAGTTGAAATTTAATTATAATTCCTACATTTTTGTTTCCCTTGTTGAGAAATTACCCATGCTGTAATCGCTGGGTAATTTAAAATGAAACATTATTCAATATCGTCTAAAGTTGAGTGAAGAAAGAAGTAAACAGTCCTACTTTGGCTCTACTGCTACATGGCTTTTGTTTTCATACCCTTGCACGGGCTTTCAGAACATTCTAAAATTGATAAGATTTATTTAGTTGTGTTTATGTGGCCTAACTCCTTGCTCCCTCTCTATAGCTTGTTAACTTTACAGAGATGAGCAGCTGCCTTTCTCTAACTCTCCTTTTGAAATTGGGAACCCACTTACACCCAACATTTCCAAAAGCCATTTGAGGACGTCAATTCTTTGCAAGTAAATTGTTTAATTCCTCGGTGTTCTAAGTTTCCAGTTGCAAATATGTCTCCTATTTTCTTTTTTTTTTTTGCTTTTCTAACATCCACATAAATCAACTAACTATATTTTGTGCAGGTAGTGCTTATTCGTGTTAATTCAGCGGTGAGAAACGCTACAGTTAACGTCTATCAGGAAGCATTCCATCGTTGAGGAGGCCTGTTCACAGTCTGCATGAAAGAAAGTGAAGGCCCTCTCTTTCCTGTGTTGTATTTCAATTAAAAGGCACGAAGAGAAGAAAACTACCGCGGCGTAAGACGGAACAGATTTATGGCCGACAGGAACCGGTCTTAATGACAGGGTCTGCAGCTCCAGTATATCACCAAGAGGAAGATCTTCTAATTACGTCCTCCGCGCTTTTGCGGAGGGCTTTTGTTGCCTTTAATGCTAAACTTGGCTTGTAAAATTGTACCTTCATAAAAGTGCTTCTAAAACACGAATCCAAACCTGCCGGTTAACTTGTTGCTAGTGAGCCTCATTAGCTTTAAGCTCATGAGCTTTGAGTTAGCTAATGACACTTTTCTTTTTTTTTTTTTTTCACGTTTACATGCTGTTGAAGTGCAGTGTGGAACAATAACTTACTCATCATTTTTCCAGTCCTTGAACTCATATTTCACATTGATCCTAAATGATGTAATAACACTTTAAAAGTAGACTTTTTTTTCCAAATCCTGTCCTGTTCGACTTGGCTCATTTAGCTCAGGGGGTTTCCTGGCTAGCGGGGTGTGGGGTTGGTCAGCGGTTGCCAGGGAAACCCAGGGCCAAGGTAAACAGTAGGGGCAGTGTTGGAGCTGAATCGGGCAGTGTATGTCACAGTGTAGAGGGGCTTAGGAAAATCAGCTCAGAGTTGATATAAAAGTCGTCATTCATATCTGTGGCAGATAGAGGAGCGGTTTATTGGCCACTTCAGATGGTTATTGGATGGCAGTACTTTCAGTGTGGCGTCTGAAGTAGAGATGTGTTACGCAGTTTGAATCAAAGAAGCTGGTTTCTGAGAGAGCTCTAAACAAAAGCTGGACTTAGTGGCGTTTTTAAGAACAATGAACAGTCTGTGGATTGTTGAACATATGGTACGAATCAGTAGCAGTCAGGATCAGTCTTTTTTTTTTTTTTACTCAACAATGTGTTTTGTGATATCATTCCTGGCCACACATTAATGAGCATGCACTTACAAATCCTCCCAGGCTGAGTCTTTGTGCTTGTTGAGAGTTTTTTTGAGGTAGCCATTGTTTCAGACTGCATGTAGTTCAAATTACAGACAATTTAAACTTTAAAAATGATGTAGCTTTGTGTTATTAAAGCTAAAGTTTAATCAGTAATACTTTTATAACAAATTTATGTCAGATCATGATTTCTGGGTTAATCACAAGTTGTCCTAACGAAGACATTTTGAATAATGTCAACTTTGTATTAAAAGTGTCACGATTTACCGAATGACACTTTATGACAACAGTCATAAATGTTCATGAAGACTTCCTCATGTTCATGACAGGTGTTATGTTTATGACGGCGTCGTGACGGTCTTATCCGCTACCCGTCAAACAAGGCGTTACCAATTGAACTCTGTTTGGTAAGTCCCCAAAACCCAGTGGCCCACATCCTCCTAAATCCGGCCCTGATGTTGAGGATTTCATGAGTAAAAATGTCCTTTATTGTGTTCACACACATCGAACCCTGAAAAAACAGCGTTCGTTCCAGGATGACGTAGAAACAGTCACGTGACATATTGGTGTTATTAATGTCATCGAGTGAGTCCGAAGTCTCTCGTTTTTTGTTTTTTTTTACCCTGATGATCTCATTTCAGTTACAGTAATCAAGAAATGCTGTTTACATGGCAGCGTATTAATCAGAGTAAAGGCTGAGTAAACATGTTTGTCCTAAAGCCACTAATGCAGCTCAGATGATCACTAAGAGGTCAGTGAGTTACGGCACTATATATAGTTCAGAAAATGTCTGGATTGGGAATGTGGCCAAATGTAATCTAGGGGAAGAATAGTCCAGAATGTGTAGTAATTAGTGATCCTGGTTCATGTGCTTTATGTAAACCCCTTGTATATGAAGCAGGTGAATGAGAAATTTACACTTTCCTCCACTTCAGCTTCATGTTCTACATCGAAGGGATATGAATTAAGCAAACTTTATTGAGCATACGTATGAATAAAGGCACATTGTCCGTACCCTTGTGTCTGAACAAAAAACAACAATAAAAAAATATTGACAATGACAAAAGTAAAGAATAAAGTCGGCTATATATTCTACGACTGTAGAAAAAAGTCAGAACATTACAACAATAAAGTCGTACAAGAATAATAACACGAGAATAACGTTGAAACAATGGCAATAAAGTCAGAGTATTATGGGAATAAAGTCTTATGACTTTATTCTTATTATTCCCGTACGACTTTGTAATGATGTTATTTTTTATAATGCTATGACTTTATTCTCGTAATATTATATTATTCTTGTAATATTATGACTTTTCGCAATTTTGTCTATTTTTGTAATTTAATTTTTTTTCTTTTTCCTTAGTATAACCCTAATACTCCATCGTAGAAACTTGGTTGTAAAAGTTAAAAAATGACTTATTTCAAGCCTGCTAACATAACTTGTTGCTCTAACTTTGGTGTGAGGCATCAGCTTGAGCATCGGAGGCAACCTACAACACTCCAAATGCACTTTTTCATGAATTCAAGCCATTTTCCACCATTGAGGTGGTTCGTGGTCCACTTTTCAAGCCTCCGTCCGGTGTGCTTTGTCCCAGGTGTTGGACAAGCACAAGGCCATGGACAGCATGGTGGAGCTGCTGCAGGTGTACCCCGAGGAGGACGAGGCGTACGGCGAGCTGCTGGAGGCGACGACTCAGCTGTACCACTACCTGCTGCAGCCCTTCAGGGACATCAGGGAAGTGGCAACGCTGCGGCGGCAGCAAATTAAGGTAATTCTACACACAGGCACACAAAAACAAATACCCATCTGTTTTTAGAGCTTGTTTTAAGCAGGTTTAGACCTCCATGTAGCCGGATTACTCGTTTGCCCTTGAAGACAATTTGCCTCCCGTCGGGAAGAGCTTCATCAATCAGTGGACCACACGGTAAAAAAGAAAATGGGGTTCTGTGGTTTTGGTTAGAGCAAGGCGACCCCCCCTCCAGTGAGTAGCCACTCATGAGCCCACTGCCGTCACATTACTGGTACACGCTGAGGCTTATGAAGCTGCCGTGGTGATGATGAAGATGATGGCAGGACGGAGGGTAGAGGATCAGCTACAGAGGCTTTTTTTTCTCCCTTGCCTAGAGCAGATTAACCACCAGTCTAAGTATTATTACAGCGGCCACTAAACCACTCGGTAATTCTGTTGCCTCAGCACTCTTTCTCCACTCTCTTTGTTGCCTTTCTTCATCAGAGGCTTGAAAAGAGAATCTAGTGAGTTTCAGAGGTGATCCTTGATAAAACCTGTCCTATTGGTCAGTAGGTCAACGCCCTACTTCTGGACAATTGCTAGACAGTTGCAAACCTGATGTGTGCTGAATTTAATTTCGAACTTTAAATATTAGTACCTCTCAAATAAGCAACAGAAGAACAAAAGCATAGACTTTCCCATTCCATTCAATTTCAATTCAAGTTTATTTGTATGGCACATTTCAGCAACAGGGCATAAAAACATCCTGTAGTCATCAATTGTTAAACAAGCAATAAACATTAAATTTTGGCAAATCAAAACCATCAATGCACATCAAATATGTTGATCAATGTTCCATTTACTGCTAATCAAAAGTAACTCTAAATGGGTGGATTTCTAGCCTTTAGTTTAACTTTCCCACAGTCTTAAGAGATGTGGCCATTTGGACCCTGTGAGCTTTTTACTCTGTTGTGGTCCCAAAAAGGTCACACTGAGTCCATGTGTGCTTTTACAAGATTTTTTTTGTGTGGTTCTGGGAACTGACGGTCTGATAGGACAGTCTCCCTCCCAACCTCTGTTTCCCCGCTGTCCAACCGTGACATTTGCCGCGCTCCTCCTGAGCGCCGGATTAAAGAAACTTTGTTTCAGCTGCTTTCTGGAAGCTCCAGGTTTGTGGTGCAAAGACACAGAATGTTGCTTGTCCATGTTTGGTTCTGGGTATGCAGAGTAGACCAGAACCAGAATACCAGAGTGGTCGGTCAGGTTGATACAATAATGTATTTTGGTGCTATGTTGTTAAATGGTTTACAAAAGTATTTTAAAGTCTATTTGAGCTACAGGGAGCCAGTGTAAGGACTTTATATCTGTGATGATGTGCTCTAGATTCTATCTACACCAAAAGAGTGCAACTTTTCCTGCTTTTGGAAACTTATTGATGCATATTACACATATATAGCATACGAAGGAGTGTGCTTTTGAAGACAAATAATGTTTTTGCTGCTGTCTCAGCTTTATGTCAATGTTTCGGCTTTCACAGTTTCTCACTATGGCTGCCAACAACCCGTAGCTCATTAAGTTGACTGCTATAACCACTATGGTCAGCTCCAGATGGAAGGAGTCCTTTTCTCAAGTCCAGTGGAGACTTGCAGTCTTGTGTTAAAATTTAACACATCCACTTTCTTTTAGTTTAATTGGTAGAATAGTCATCTTGGGTTCAGAAAGTCGTGAGTCGGTGTGACTAGAAAACCGCTCAGTATGGTCAATTCATTTACAAGAAAGTTTCTTAGGGACTTTTAACTGAGACAGTTCAAGCTTCAGCAGTCTGGATTCTTGGTCATTTAGGACGTGATAATCATAAATTAAAGCCTTTGTCTTGTAAATAATTTTTTTTTTAGCCAAAAAGATGCTGCATTTGGGTGTATTTTTCTTTTGGCACTGCAAAGAAACCTAAAACTCAGGATGCTTTGTTGGTGATTCAAATTGTTTTGTTAGTTTGTTCTCAATGCACATCAAACACTTGTGATTTTGATAAAGCAGAAATACTCCTGTGCAATTTATTTTTGGTAAATTTAAATGGGCAGTGATGCATAAAATGTCCTTTTTTTTTTCTTTTTTTTTTTTTTAGCTTTGCATGATGTTATTCCCAAATCAAAACATACCTGGAGTCTTGCTTTGATTCTTTCATGCGTGTTAGAGAAATGCTTTACTCTCCCATGGCAACCATCGGGGGGAGATAGGGCCACCTTCCTGGACGAAGCTTCTCCTCTCCAAACTTCCGAGCTTCCACCTCACAGAGCGAGACTCCTCCACTCAGCTCCTTCAGACTAGCCAGCAGCAATTAGCAAACCCCTGGTAGAACTGTACATCAGCTGAGCTCATTATAGGAGCTGCTTTTCTGTGAAATGCTGGTAAAAACGTTGTTAAAGTGTTAATAGAGGAGCCATGTTGTGATGACTTTCTGGAGGCGGAGTTTCAGAAAGAGCAGGAGTTTCTTAAAGAGACAGAGGTCCAATTTCAAGGCCTCAAATTGTAAAGTCATGTTTCTTTAAAGTCACATTTGAAATGTATGGCACTTTCTATAACAAGTTGATTGTGCCTTAAAATGGCACTTTGTGACTGGAAAGCATAATAGAGCCCCTTCATAATATGAAAAGTAAAATGATTAAAGGAGATTTTTTTTTTTTGTTGTTTGTTAATTTAATAGTATGGACAGCAGTGCGCAAAATTTTCACTTATATTTGAGAGCACCACCTCATTCGGTTAAAACAAGCTTGGATTGTTTCGCAGGTATTGTTCGGCACTTTTCAGTAACATGAGATTGGAACATCGAAGGTGCATTGTGACCTTATAACACCTGAAAAAAAAAAGAAAAGAGGTATCACCGGATCAGGCTTTTTAAAGATCGTGATCGGCCAGAAAACTGCAATCAGCGCACCCCCGATGAACAGTGCTTCTCCTTCTCTAAGCTGCATTCCTTACTCAGCATGCTGATCCCGCATGGCTTCACCAACCAACACAAACAACTGTGTGTTTGTGGGTGTGTTTATGACCCTCTATTATGATGGTATTTAGGTTCTGGGGTGGATCCTGATCTAAATGAAGAATCTACAGTCTCTCTCGAAATGTAAAATGTCCAAAGAGCAGAAATCCGTTTTAAATTTCACCTTTTCTCGTCAGTAAATTCTCTAAAAAGACCAAGTACAGTTTAAGAAATTGTTTGATGTCATCTTGCTTTTCCTTTAGAGCTCTAGAAAGTATTTCAAGCTCACCGGTGAGTCAGAGTGTTGATCTGTGTGGAACAGGGGAACTGTGTTTATTAATATCAGCTCTACGGGGTTGAAAAGGTTCATCCTGTTGTCAGAACTTTCTTCTTGTTGCTTTAATTGTTAATTAAAAGCACGACTCTGATTGGCTACTTATGAAAAAGCTGTGGTTTAATCAGCACGAGGTTTAACACACATGTGTCACGTGTAGGCTATTTTTAATTTATTATTTTGAATCTTCATTAAGTGATTAGTTGTAGGCTACATTAATGTAAAATAAGAGTTGAATAAATAAAACTGATGGGCTCTCTGCTTAAGCACATAACACGATTCAAGGAATTTCTCTCTCTATTTTCAGGATTTCTTCTTTGCCGTTTTTGTTTTCATAGATGGAAAATCTGCTGGATGCCAAAGTTTTTTTGTTTTTTTTTTCCCCAGCCCTGCCACCTGCTTCCCTCAGGGCGACCCAACGACTAAAAACAAAGCCGTATGCAAACAAATTTGTGTCGTAGACTCACATTGGAAGTAGTTCCTCCCCCCACCCCCTCTCTGTCCTTAACTCATGAGGGAAAAGGAAGGAGTTGGGAATTGGTACACATTTTCATGTACATGCAGTTTGCATTGTGCCTGGCGTTGCTGCTGGAAGAGCAGTCGGGGATCAGTTTCCAACCAGAGCGGCAGCCTCACCTGACCTCCTTTGTTGGTGTGAATGTAAATGCTGGAGGGACGTGTGGGACTGTTGTAAAAACACGAGTGCTTCAGATTGCAAGCTGAGCTGGAAGAATGAGCAGTTTATGCTGAGTATCTCTTCTGTCTGCTCTGTGCCTTGACCTTTTGTATCTGATTTGTGGATTAGAGATGCACCAATTGCACTTCTCTGGCCAGTTACCAATTTTATAAAAATCCCGACCTGCTGATTAAATTTTTTTTGCCGGAGAAGTCTCTAAACGTAGTGGAAAAAGTAGGTAGCGATACACGAGATCGCTTTCAGATGTTAGCATTAGCCGATTTCCTAGCTCCCAAAACTAGGGAAATCATCCGATTTATCAGGATGCTTTTCTTTAGAAGGCCAAGAAGCTTGGAAGTGGAGGGACAACAAAACAAAAACGAGCCCAGTCAAAATCCAGACCAAAATCTCATTCAAAAATCTCGGGCAAGACCCAAAAATAAATGTTCACATGCATCCACGTGTCAGGTTAGCTACGTGTCAGGTTACAACGTTCAATGTTCTGCTAATGTCAAAAAACACAATTTTGCAACTGCTGTGTTTCCATTAGATGAAAAGCTCAATTAAAGTTACACTTGAACAAATGTTGCTGCGTGTTTATCAAAATATATCCCGTGACATTGTCCTGCCATTTCCTGTTGTCTTCTTCGTCTTTCGTCAGAGTATTAATTCCTGGGAACCGAATGCAAGTCTTTTCGCTTAATAATTAGCCATTACTTTGCTTTAGTGTACAACAGTAGGGGGTTTGGGGGGGGGGGGGAAACGTAAACGTTTGTGGTTATGGCATGACAAAGTTGAAGCGGTTATATCCCAATCTGCGAATGAAAGAAAAGCTGCACATTTGAATCGAAGACCTCCCGATGAGTGTCTAGTGAACCTGCGCGCTCTGGGTGTCCTGTTGCCTGGAAGGTCAGAGGGTGGCCATGAATTAGAAATGTGGCGATACTCCCAACGCATCTGACGCAGATCGCGCCGCAGTTGGGCTCCAATTACCGCTTCACACAGCCTGCATTGTCACACTGCAGCGGTTGTCCCTTTGGTCCCCGATCCCACCTGCCGGGTTCGCCTTCATCTGTGAGGCAAATTCGACCCCGATTCAAAAATGCCACATAGCATAATATTCAAATTAATTAGTTCTGTGACCTGGATCGAAGTAAAGTGTCTCCCTGATTACAGCAGCTGTCGTTATTAATCTATTGTTGGGTTGAAACCAATCAGAAGGATTGTCTCGGATTCCATGAGCTCCACATTCTGGTGCTCGTTGCCAAACGAAATCCAGTTTTTAACCACGTGAAACCACCAGGATCTTCTTTTGAGGTATTTACTCTCTGCTCGTCTTTATTAAGTTTTAAAGAACATTTTACTTGTGGTCCAAGTCTAAAAGCTTTTATGTTCATTCACAAGAAATGCTCTAAAACAGCTGAGCAACCTAATGTCTCCTCTTTTCCACCTTTAAGAAGTTCCAGCTGCTTGATAAACACTCCCATGTGTGTGTGTGTGTTTATGTACGCGTCTCCTCCTTCCTATTTTAACCAAATGAGATGGGGACCACCATGACCGCACGCATGTCGTAATCCCAGCACTCTATGGTGGGAAGCGCTGTCACCTCTATTTAAAGACGGTTTGACACGTCTGCGTTCAGTCTCCTGCAGCCCGTTCGAGCTGGGGTGTCGAGACCCGCTGCCGCTGCGTTCATAAGGAGGGAGCGCCGACTTCCACCAGTTTGTGTCGGAGCCCCCTGCTTTGCATAAAAACCAGTTCAGCAGACTCCAAATCTCGAGGCAGCTTTAATGTCGAGTTATTTGGCTTCAGTTCGTTCTGTCGCTCAGGTCAAAGGGGTCAAAGCGAGCAGAATCGGCAACAAGACGAAGATAGAAATAGGTTGTGCCATTCACACTGCACACTGTCCAACTTGCAATACCCAAACACTGATGTAATGCACTCAACTTTTTCTCGACTAGATTGTAATTGTTTTTTTTTCTTTTTTCAAATGGTTGCTGACGTAATCCCCCGCCCCCGTTCATGCTCTCTGCTTCACCTCAAAACCACTCCCTGTGCACGTGCCTCTCGCGCACGGTTCCCCAGGAACACAAAGCGCTCAGCCAGTGACCGTGCCGTCTATCATGAACAAGGGGCGATTATTGTAGTGGTGTTTATTTTGGAGCTCCTGTGCACGCATCTGTCTTACGTTGAGACGTTACTATCCAGCCACACGTGCAGAGAGGCCCTGGAAGGGAGTCTGCTTTATTGGTTGTGTACATTTTGTTCCGCACGCTGCCCACCGTGTCATCATTTTGGTTATGTTTCCTAGCTAGCACCCGGAGCAAAGTCTCACACACGGCAAGCGTTTTCCACTCATCTCGCTTTTTTTTTTTTGCTTTTTTTTTTTGTTTTTTTTCACTCATGACTTAGGATGAGTGGCTAAAATGTTCCAACTTTAAGAGTCTTGCATTATTTTTAAAATGTCCTTTAGTGAATTTTTAACATTTGACTAGTGGGAAGCTGGGTTACTGTCACTATAAACACTAACAACCATACCCTGCACCTCCCTCTGCTGTAGATTGAGAGTATTACAGAACCCTTAGTGGGTCTTTTACAAAATATTGTGAGGCTGTGGAAGGAAAAATTGTGCCTAGTCAAAGTATTCGCACCCTTTGAACCTCTCTGTGAAGGCCCCAGATGTGTATTAGAGATTAGTGGACAAATTAGTGGCATCAAAAAGGCTAGGCAAACGCCGCACAAAGAAAACTAAAACTGCACATTATTCCCAACACAGCGTCCACCCTACAAAACACCAGTTTGTTTAAATTAAAAGGTATAATAAAACAACAACTTCCAATGAACCAATCACTCATTCAGTCATAAACAGGCTGAAACTCATTTATTGTTGTCCTCAGCTTAACAGTTGTGTGCCATGTTGTGTTAGTCTGTCCCGATTAAATACATTAACGTTTACTCCACTGTACACAACGTGATGGGGATGAAAGAGAGGTGGTTGAGAGTTTTTTTTTATACTGATATTATTCCAGTTCAGCTGTCAGAACTTTGTGTGTTGAACCTTCTCTCTCTCTCTCTCTCTCTCTCTTTCTCTTTCTCTCTCTTTTTCTCTTTCTCTTTCTCTCTCTCTTTCTCTCTCTCTCTTTCTCTCTCGCGTCAGATCTGCCTGGAGACGGAACGTCTCGGCCCTCGCCGCGTGGAGAGCCTGAGGAAAGAGGACGAGGAGTGGCAGAAGAAGGCTCAGGCTGCCGTGCTCGCCATTCAAGACCTGACTGTGAAGTTCTTTGAAACCACAACCCGAGCTCAGAAAGGTAAACGGAGACGAGAGGCATTTCCTCTATCCGTGGGAAAATGTCAAACGTTCTATTTACTTTGGCGTTTTAACATTTGAGTGTTGAAGGTTTCAACACTCAAATGTTCCCTTTTAGGTCTATAAACGACCTAAAAACAGGTCGTTTATACACATGTTGCAGCGTGACGTGCGCTAGAGCCTTCACTCCGTTTACAGACTGGAGGGCAAAAAACTGCTTGCCAACGATGACGACCATTGGTTTTAGCTGTCAAGTTATCAACTCCACATGCTAAATCTTAAATGTATGCGTGATATATAAAATTGGCTTTGCTACCAATTATCAACACCATGACAACTAGAAAAGGTTGATGAATAGTTTTAATAAGAAATCAGCGAGAGAGGTTGAGGTAGGTCAGTTATGCTAGCTTGACTTTGACAACCGTAATATGTAGATGTGCTGCAGAATTCGGTGCGTTTCGATCCGGCAAAAAAAGAAAATGTATAAAAAGGCAAACCACACACTAACTCTCTCACAGGTTAATAGAAGAACAGCTAAATCGTCGTTTTGCCTCCCAGCGTTGTGCGCATGCACAAAATTTCCAGATGTAAACAATAACATTCTATATGGACTGTTAGTTTTTTTTTTTTGTTTTGTTTTGTTTTTTCTTCCCTGCTCTGCATACGAAAGGGATTTTTATTGAAATTTGATCAAAGTATATTTTAAACTGGAGTACAACTAAAATGTGCCAGTGCACCAGTTACATTCAACTGGTTCGTGTTTTCACCAATGCCGTGTGCCCTCTGCATGTTCGCAGCTCTGTATGAGCGGATGCGCGCCGACCAGAGGAAGTTCGGAAAGTCGGCGTGGGCCACGGCAATCGAGCGCATGGAGCGGCTGCAACACGCCGTTTCCAAGGAAACCCTGCAGCTCATGCGGGCCAAAGAAATCTCCCTGGAACAGAAGAAGCACGGCTTGAAGGAAGAGGTAAAGTGGGGCGACACGATGGAGAAAAAGAAAAGTTAATGCAGACGAAGTGTTTTTACTTCAACAGGTTGGTGCTTTTCCAAAAACAAGACTTGTGCGTTAAAAGATGGAGGGAAAATAAGCAAGATAATGGACTCGGAGCCATGATCTCATGGCTCTGGCATCCCATGATGGAGGGAGCGACATCCTGCTGTACAACGGTGGAAATGACTCACCGGGAATGACAATCGGGTCAAACGTTTGTTTTTCATGTAAAGCTGCGCTCTGCGTCTCATCTCCGGGGTCGAACGCGACCAAACAGGAATCTGCTTCTCTTTCCACTCCATCCGACTCGCATTAGAAACAAAAAGCGCAGTCAGATCATGTTTTATACTTTTGGGAAAATCAGCCTGTCTGCGTGTCTGTGTCCTTGGGGCCTGGAGGGAGGGCGTGACGTAACGCTGAGGCTGTGCTTTCTCCAGATGCAGAGTCTGCAGGGCGGGGATGATGCAATGATGCGTCTAGACCAGCTGGAGGCGCTGTACTACGAGCTGCAGCTGCAGCTGTACGACATCCAGGCCGAGGTGATGCGCTGCGAGGAGCTGCTGCTGACCGCGCAGCTGCAGAGCCTGCGCAGGCAGATGATGGGTGAGCGTCTGCGTGGTGCCGTTTCTGTCGGATCCAGTCGTATAAGTAATGCATGTTCACAAATAAGCTACGGGGGAATTTTTTTTTTTTTTTAAATGTTGTATCCTGTCTCTAAAAATAACTTTTTTGTGTTGCTATGACGCTTGTCTTTCCAAATGTGTATGGATTTTATTTTATTTTTTTTCCAGTTTGTTGCATGAGTGCCATAAATTTTAGTTTAAATGATCATAACCCTATTAAAGGGTTAATAGAGGAGCAATCCTGAAGGCAGAGCTTCATGAAGCACCTTTTAACTCTTTTCATAAAGAGCAGACATTTTTAAAGAGACAGAGGCCCAAATTCAAGATGCTTGAATATCAAAGCCAAATGTATTTTGAGCCATATTTGATATATGCTGCATTTTTATAACAACTGAAGGTAACATAGTAACTTGATTGTGCTATGAAATGACACTCTGGCTGGAAAATACACAAAAAGGCCCCTTTAAATTAAAATGAAGTACTTGTTTTTGTTCTTTCTCACTTTATCAAACATTTTAATCAAGACCGCTGTAATACTTTTTAGTGAAAATGTGGTACAATTTGGGAACATCACTCCTTAATCTTACGAGATAATTTAGATACATTCTTGTTAAACCTTGTTAAAAGTCAAAGGCTCTTGCTGATTATTTCCTCGTGTTCTCTTGATGCTCACCTGACTTAGCACTAACAAAGCCGTGGGTTCGCCAAACTAAAATCTCTCCTGGTTTTTCTCCCAGAGCGACAGGATGAGGTGGTCTACTACGACGCCTTCGAGAGCCCAGACGCCATGAAGGGTGAAGAGGAGCCCGCATCCCCGCCGTCGCCCCTCAGAGATGAAGAACTGTGCGTCCTCCAGCAGAGGACGCGGCAACTGGAGGCCCGGAGGGGCCGCATCACTGCCAAGAAAGTCTACCTCAAAAACAAGAAGGTCAGATCTGCGTGCTCCTTCAAATGCCGCCAGGTGTTCCTAACTGTTTAAAGCTTAGTCTGTTACACCTCTCCATGTCATTTTTATTGTTTTTCTCCATTAGGAAATCTGTATCTTCAATCACAACCAGAAAATCCAGCAGCGCCAAGGAAACAGTGTCGACTTCAACTCTCTGCAGGTACTACGGCAGGTTAGATCCAGTCGTTTTACTGCCCGTTGCTATAGCAACACATTAGCATTCGCTATGTGGTTTTTTTTTTGTTTTGTTTTTAAACTGGGATTTGAAACGATGACCTTCTCGCTGCGAGGCATTAGAGCCGCCACCTGTTCCACCGTTCAACTCATAAATCAACACGGAAGAAACAAACCAAAACCAGGGAAAGATGTGGGGTGCATCCATACTTTGCAATCCTTCTGCAGCTGAAATTAAAGCTGCGGGTCATCTAAAGGCTGTTTGAACTATATGTGGATTTCTAGACATTCTTGTTTCCTTGAATGTCAGCTTTCAAAAGGATCTCACACAGTGTTTCTCTGCTGTAATGGCGTCTTCATTTATTGTATCATTTATCACGAGAAATTTCTTATTATAAGAATTCTGATTTATCGTCTCAATAAATTTTAATTTACGCTTTTTAAAAAACAAACAAAAAAAAACAACAAAACTCTTGACCGTATGATCAGAAATGTTATTCTTGCTATTTTCTCCACTGTTCAACTAGAGCATGAAGAAATATCAGTAAATTCAAAAATATGATTAAATGCAATTGTTTACAGTTTACTGATACAAGTCACACTTCCTTAAGTGACTAGCGTCTTGAAGAAGCCTGTTCCAACTGGGAAAGTTTGTCGGGGCCACATTTGTGTCTGTGGGGCTTTGACTGCTGTGGCCTTCAGTCACAGCAATACAGGTTCCTAAAAATTAAGTATTAAATATTTAGTTAAGTCATCATGTTAATCATTATCTCAACAATACCATCCATTTTCTTCCGCTTATCCGGGGTCAGGTCTTGGGGGTTGCAGCTTAAGAAGGGAGGCCCAGACTTCCCTCTCCCCAGCCACTTCTTCCAGCTCTTCCCGGTAAAATCCCAATGCGTTCCCAGGCCAGTCGAGAAACATAGTCTCTCCAGCGTGTCCTGGGTCTTCCCCTGGGCCTCCTACCGGTGGGATGTGCCCGGAACACCTCACCGGGGAGGCGTCCAGGAGGCATCCTGACCAGATGCTCGAGCCGCCTCAAATGGCTCCTCTCGATGTGGAGGAGCAGCGGCTCTACTCTGAGTCCCTCCCGGATGACTGAGCCTTTCTCTAAGGGGTAAACCCCAACATACATGCGCCGAGATGGGGAGCAACAAGTATGCCCACTCCTGCCCGGCGCCTCTCACCGTGGGCAACTCCAGAGTGGAAGTATGTCCAGCCCCTCTCAAGGAGACTGGTTCCAGAACCAGAACCGTGTGTCGAGGTGAGACCGACTATTTCTAGCTGGAATCTCTAAACCTCACGCACCAGCTCCGACTCCTTCCCACCAGAGAGATGACATTCCACGTCCCAAGAGCCAGCTTCTGCAACCGAGGATTGGATCGTCAGGACCCCACCCATCACACGCTGGACCAGACCCCCTTGGCCACTCCCACAGGTGGTGGACCTATGGGAGGAGGGACCCATGTCTCCTCTTTGGGCTGAGCCTGGCCGGGCTCCATGGGTAAAAGCACGGCCACTAGGCGCTCGTCAGGCCTGGAGCCAGGCCCCTCCAGGCCTGGCTCCAGAGTGGGGCCAGGCCTGGAGGGGGGGACACCAAACCCAAAGTTTTCATCCATCAAAGGGGTCTTCAGGCTGCGCTTTGTCTGGTCCCTCACCTTGGACCTGTCTGCCTTGGGTGACCCTACCAGGGGCATAAAGCCCCGGACAGCATAGCTCCTAGGATCATTGGGACACTCAAACCCCTCCACCACTATAAGGTGGCAGCCCAAGGAGAGGTGGCAGCCCAACAATACCACAAAATAATAATAATACTAATAATATTGTGACATAATTCCAAGTCCATATTGATCTGCAGAGTCCATTTTCAACACAATACAGCAGTTTCCATTCGGGCCTGAGCATAAAACTTAACTTCCCTTCTGGCCAGAGCATCAGATTTTCTGCTATTGCGACCATCTATAAGTAATTTGAAGTGGTAATTATACTTTTGCAAAATATTGTGCAGAACAACGTTAAATAAATCCGGCACATCACCACTTAAACCAGTCGCACAGATGGATCTAAACCCTGCTTTTTTTGTTTGTTTGTTGTTTTTGTTTTTTTTAAAGGGAGGAGAAGCTGCAGAAGATGATGAAGCAAAGAGAAATGTAACTGTGAGTCAGGAAAGGCAGAGGACTCTGGACAGACTTCGCAGCCTCAAACAGGTGAAGATTCCCCCGTCATTATTATTGCTCATCTCCGCCATTCTCTGCTGTGTCGCTCTTTTTATTGTAATAGCTGCATTAGAAGTGAGAATCTGAAGGGGCAGCATTATGTCAAATCACATCATTTTGAATTCACATCATGTTATAATGTTATTCCCTCTTCAAAAACACACCTGGAGTGTTGATTTGATTGGTTCATGCGTGCTTGAGAAATCCTTTAATCTCCTGTGGCAACCGTTCAGCCGTGCAACACGCCTGGGTGGACCTAGCCCCGCCTTTGCGGCGCAGCTCCTCCTCGCCAGTACAAACGTTGTTAAAGGGTTAACAGAGGAGCGATGTGAAGAGTTTCAAAATGAGTGAGTTTTTAAAGAGACAGAGGCCCAATTTCAAGGCCTTCAATTAGAAAATCTAGTTTCTTTTAAATCATATTTCATATGTGTAGCATTTTTATAACAACTGAAGTTAACATATTTACTTGATGATGCTATAAAATGGCATTATGTGGATGGAAAACTCATAAAACTGGCCCTTTATGATATTTTCATGGTTGTGTCCTGTGGAGGTGAATGAAGTCTCTGACTGATGTTTTCCCGTCTCTGACGCAGCGTTATCCGGGTCAGGTGACCCTCCGGTCCAGTCGCCTGCGCCTCGCCCAGACTCCCGGCCGGAGACGAGCCGGGCAGCAGCCCAGCACCCAGGCGGTCAGTGTCCAGACCGACTCCATCTCCGACCTACCAGAGCTCTCGGCTCCGCCCCCGGCTGACGTCTACAGCTGCGAAGGCACCTCGCTGCCCTCCATCGATCTCCAAAGCGTGGAAGCGGCGCCTCCTTTCCTCTCGCTGCCTCCCCTCTCGTCGTCTCTGCTCTCGGTGGGGCCGCCTGCCGCGCCCCCTCCTCCGCCTCCGCCTCCTCCTCCTCCCCCGTCCCCTCAATCGCTTCCTCCCGCTGAGAGCCAAGCGAGCAGCCCGACCAAGACGCAAAAGTGCGAGTCTGAATGCGCCTCGCTGCCGCTGGCTCCATTTTCCCCGCGATTCTTTGATAGCAGCCAGCTGCTGACTGCCAGGAAGAAGCTGAGGAAGACCGCATCTCTGGACTCCTCACAGTGGAGGAAAGGTAAGGAAAACTATCATGACCAACCCTCTTTAGTAGTGTAGATTAGTAAACTTTTCTTGAAATGGTAGAATTGCTTGGGGGGCAGCTGTTGACCCCAAATCAAAGATCTCCGTCTACCTGTGCCGGCCCAAAGTCGAATGGAGCCACCAGGAGAATCTGATTTGTCAGTCGTGGTTATGGTCTTAACAGGGAAAGGTTTCAAGAGTCCAAAACAGATTTGTTGGAATCTGGCAGAGGCTCAACCAAGTTTGATTGGCAGAGCTTAAAGGCGGTCACGGTTAGCTTCTGAGATGCGTTTGTGAACAAACCGAAAGAAAAGACTGTAACAAAAAGTTTTTACTTTTACAAAGTAAACTTGCAAACATCTTTAAATCCTAAATGAAAATTTTAAAATGCTTCTATCTAAAATGAGATCAAATTTTATAGAAATTAGCGCTGTAAATTTGAAGTACTAATTTCTATTAAATAATTACTATGCAATTAATCACAGGGTCATTTATTTTGAATTGCAAATGTAACTTAATTTGTTGGTATGTGGTTTTTGATTGAAAACCACATAAGATTAGTTACAAACACTGTAATAAACTCGATTTAAAAATTTGAATCGAGTCACACCACTAGCTACAATACCTAAACATTAGATTTTAGATCTTTTTTTTTTTAAATTCAGGGATTTATTATAGCGCCCCCTGATGGTTTGGAGGCCTTATCTGGCTCAAGCCTTCAGCAGGCCATGCTCTCTGCTACAGCAGTAACTGCATGAACTGCTTTATTATGAAGTTTGTGTCGGTGAAACGCATAAAAAAAATTGCTCCAGATGTACATTTGTGCAAAGTTATGGATGACTTTGTCAAAGTTACAGTTTTATTGCTAAAGAAATTGCAGGTTTTTAGTTTTGCAACAGGACTTTCAGTCCCCTCTACCTCAATTAAAGAAAGAACAGACCTTAAAAGTTTAGACTGAAGGTAGTCTGAACTTCAGTCTAGGTTGAAACACATATGCAGTAGTTATACATTGAAGTTTTCCAATTTCCCCTCACCGAGTCGGTCCCTTTAACGTTTGAGCGTCGCTTCTCCGCAGCGAGCTCGCCCATGGACGAGGTGCTGGCCTCGCTGAAGCGCGGCAGCTTCCACCTGAGGAAGGCCGAGCTGCGCGTCCTCGGCCCCGACCCGGACGACGACAGCAACAACATCCTGGCTCAGATCCGGCAGGGCGTGCGCCTGAAGAAGGTCCGCGCCCGGCCGGAGCAGCAGCGCCACCCCAAGAGCTTCCTGCACTCCGCCGACGCCCTGACCCGCAGCATCCACGAGGCCCTGAGGAGAATCAAGGAGGCCTCACCGGAGTCAGAGTCTGAGGACGAAGGCCTGCCTTGCACTGACTGGGAAAACTAGCAAAGAGGCTTCAATGTTGAACTTGTTTTTTTTTGTTTTTTTTTATTCTACGCGGCCAAAACAAAGAGAAAGTGAGGATCATGAAATGAGTCAAACAGACAAGCCTGGGTTACCCTGAAGGCGCCTTGGTGCAACTAGAACAACAAAAAGAAGTTGCGTTTTTGTTTTTTTTTTGGTTATTCCATACTTGTGATTGTAAAGACTTGTTGTTTTTAAGGTGTTGCTGTTGCGGTTTTGGAGAGGGCACAACCTCCGACCTCCTGTTACATCCGAGTCGTACTGTAGCTCCTTGTGATGGGTTTGTTTGAAGAAGGAAACGTTTTGCTCCTTTCTGCTACGAGAGACACATACTCCGTGTCACACCTTCGAACTTTACTTCACAGCAACTATTTGTACCGCTCAATAGTACCTGCAAATCTCACAGCAGTGCCCCTGATCACTGAAAGGAGCGGTGAGCTGTTATAGCAAGAGAAAACCATAGGGGCCCATTAGAGAAGGCAGGAAATTAAATCATAAAAAAACGTGTTTTATTAACCTTTGACTTCTGGTTTTTTGAAATTCTGTTAGTTTCTTTGTGTTTTGCGATCAGGCCGAACTTTACTTTGCTTTTAATCAAAACAGGGAAGCAAGAGTTATTCTTTTTACTGAGGCTGAAACAGTACAATGTATTTTTTTGTTCAGAGTTTCCCCCGGTCTATTTTATGCCTGGCGGGCCACCAGGCTTTATTTGCCTGCCCACCAGGCTAAGTGTCGTTTGTTTATTTTAAATAAGTTTTTTTTTTTTTGCACACCAAGTGACAGAAAAGACAGATTGAGCTCTGTTTATAGTGGACGCATTGAGCTGCGCCTCACACATTATATCAAAATTATGATGCCTGCTTGTGCATCTCCAAATTTTTGTAACTTTTAACATTTTTCAACATAAAAAAACATGGCGGGCCGTCGATGACCTGCCATCGTTTTGCCGAGTTTTCTTGTGGAAACCCTGGTTATTATGGCGTTTGGCGCCAGCACAGGTTTAACAAATGGATATCAGCTGGTTATTAGTTTGATTTATCTGTCCTGTCGTCTTCTATCAACCAGCTGATTAGCAGTGTGCAGCTGTGGGAATGCTACTTGTAACTTTCTAAAACTTCGACATACCTCGATAAGGCGCCCTGCCGAGCATAGACGCTGTTCATGCCAGCTCAGTATTTTTGATGAAAGCTGTTTTTGTTGCCTCCATTTCAACGATGAATGCGTTTTTGATGGCGTGGCGCAATTGGCTGCTTTTATCGCCTCACGAGACGATAAAATAGAAGATTTACTGTTCTGTTTACTCCTAGTCTCAGCTGTGAGTTGATTAGCTTCACTGGGAAAAAACTGAAACATCAGACAAAACAATTCCAGAAGTAGGAAGCAGCTGTAATGTAGTTCATACAGTTATAATGTGATTAGATTAAATGCATTTTTTTTCCTCCCGTTCTGATTTGATGCCAGGTTCATTGGGACCACACTGCCCCCTGGTGGCAGGTGCTCATCTGCTCACACTTTACAGCATGAGGTGTTTCCAAGAGATGGTTTTTCTTCTTTGCCTTGTTTTTTTTCTTTCTCTTTTATTGTGTGCATTTGGACTTTGTGTTAACGTTTGGTGTGTGAGTGATTATTTTAGTTTTTTTTATCATTATTATTTAATGTTTTTAAATATGTTTTTATATACTGAAAGTCAGTTTCTGTGACAAATTATGCATCAAGTACTGTGGCAAGATACATTTTCTTTTTCCCTAGCAGGATTGTTTGCTGCTTGTTTTTAATATTTGTTGAACGCCTATTTACAATTTCACTTTTGGTTAGAATTGAAAAGTAAAGCACAATTGTAAACAAAAAAAATACAATAAAAGAAAGTCGTAAGGAATTGAACTCCTCAACAGACCAGAGAGCTTTAGTTGTGTTTCACACGGCATCACAAGCAGATGGTGTTTTTAAATGAACGCATTCCCACTACAAAGATGTCGCTTTAATGCACAGAAGCGTGTGTGCTGACCGGACGCGTCCAGCACTGAGAACTGAAAACCAGCGTTTGTCTTCTCTAGTTTTCTTTGGAGAATTTACCACTTTTATCTCCGCGTTAGCTTGGCGTCAGCTTCCTCCAGCTTTTAGAATCTCCTTCAACGGGTCAAACGCGGAGCACACGGTTCACGTCGTTTCACGTTAAGCACATGCTAAGCTAACTGTGGCGTCACTGCTGCCAAGTGTCGAAGCCGCCGTGTTTTATTTGCATGCAGTTTCTTTTCCCCACCCGTTAGCTGTGAAGCCGTCACAGCTAACGGGTATGGTGTTCTCCAGCTTATGGGGGGAAAAAGCAGCCGAGAATCCAACTTGATACTTTTTTTTTTCTTTTGTTGTTGTTGTTGTTAAACTAGCATCCAGTTTTAGCCACTTTTGCACAAGACTGGCTTGAGGAGGGCAAACCCATCACAACGTATGTGCAATAATGAAGATCGGAGAAAAAAAAGAAGTCATTTTATGATTTATACTGTAAACAAATGTAAATCGTGAGAAATGTATCCACATGCCTAAATGTATTGAAGTATTTATTGATTTTAAAGATGTTTTTAAATGTACTTGATGATGTTCCCCATCACGCCATTCCTCTCTGCTTTTTCCATAACCAAAAAAAAAAAATCTTTATTTTTTCCTTTCATATTAAAAGTACCAAAAATTCTGTCTTTTTAAAGTTCTTTCATTTTTTTCTTTTTTTAAGCATTTAAGAAGAGAAACTATTTAAGCAGTAAGTGATGGCTGATCTATAAAACTTTACACATATGGAGGAAGTTCATGCTGACCCTTTCAGTGGCTGAGATTTTCTTTTTTTTCTTTTACCATCCTGTTTGGGATGCAGCTATGGAGGACCAAAACTGACATAAAAGTAAAAGCAAAATATAAATATATGTATTTATCTACATGTACGAACTAAAAGCTGATGTTTGCTTTATTTACTTTTTATTGAATCGGAGAACTACTACGACTCTCCATAGAATAACTAAAGAGACCAAAGCACTGTCTTCATCAGATTTTCTTTTAATATAAACTTAAAATTACAATTTGTGTTTTATCAGCAAGTGTCTTCCCTCCACATTTTAAATTTCTTCTTTGAATGCCTTTTTTCAGCAACAGCACACATCGTCGCCTTTAGAGTTTAAAGCCGCCGCTCAAAAATCAACCCAAGTTTGACCCGAACCAAGAACAAGCCCTTAAAATAGTGTCTGCAGGTGTTCGTTCTGTAGCATATGCTTTCATTTTTGGCAACAGGTAATCCCACAAGAAAAAGGAAAAAAAATAAAAAAATTCCAAACGTGCCATCAGTTAGCTACCGTTGATGCATCTTAGTGCCCAAGGCAACATCAGCGAGAGTTCAGATCTGTACAGGAACAAACAGTATTTGGCAAAAGAAAAAAGAAAAACAACAAAAAACAATCCGCTCGTACACGTCATGATTTCCTTATGCTCTCGGAAATGAAACCGTCTTCACAGCCACGTACCAGACAATACAATTAAATTAACATTTTACAATGTTTATTATTCTAAATATTTTAGCAATAAATAATAATAATTAAAAAAAAAACAAGAATTCAAACCATTGCACTTCAAAATGCATTGAAAAGAGGGAAAAAAAAAAAAAGACAATCTGATTCACCCACACACAAACAGAAAAGACTGAAGAAAATCCTGAATCGCTTTTGGTTCAAACCAGTCGGCAGGAGCAGGAAGGTTACCTGAAAGTGAGAGTGGAAACAGTTCGCTGTCCCTCCTTTAGTGTATTGCTCATAGGTTGCAGAAGAATATAAGACGAACCGACGTCCTCGTGTGGCAGTTCCTGCGATGATCTCTCCGTCCTGCGAGTGAAAGAAAGAAATCCGTCTCGGGTTGAAGCAGGAGCTCGTTTGGCTGATTTCAGTGAACGGAGTGAGGAAAAACGTCGAAGCGTAATCGTGGAGTCGCGGCGGCGGCTCCGGTGTTCCGCTGAGGCGCAGTCGACTAGCATATCGTGGTGGTCAAAAAAAAAAACAAAACATGAATAAAAAAAAAATCTAAGTTATAATGAGAAGGTTTCCCACAGTGGAGCAAAGAAAAGGCTTCACTTGGCTGTAAACCATCTGAGTGCTCTGAAGTGGCGAAGTTTGTGTACCGCTAATGCATCAAGTCGTGTAAACTCTTTAACATGTACAAAAAAAAAAAAAAAACGAAAGAGAGAAGAGATTTCAAGTTGTGTTGGTGGCGACGTCGGGGGGTGGAGGAGCTCTAGCTGCCCTCCACCAGCTTGGCCAGCGTGTCGCGCAGCTCCGTCAGCTCGAAGATCTTGCTGTCCAGCAGCTCCAGCAGGGAGCGCAGGCTCTTCATGTAGGCTTCCCGCTCCAGCTGGCTGCTCTCCAGGCGCCGCTCCAGGTCGCTCAGCTGCGCCTCCAGCGTCTGGTTCCTCAACTCCGTCTCCTGGCAACACACGGAAACATCGGTGCCGTGCGTCGGTATCGGAGCGACACTTCCGTTTCGGATTGCCCCGTGACATTTTTATTTTATTTTTGTGTTGTGGTTTCTCAACTCTACATATAAAAGTAATTTGTTTTGATTTCCTCTCAGATAACAGACAATAACATGTGCATTTTTTTGTTTTTTCTTAAAACAAGTTAAATATTGTGTTATTCTATGATTGAAGTATTTGTAAACTTGTCCAAAAAATCCACAAAACACCTATAAGGTTATATAGGCGTATGTAACTTGAATAATAATAATAAAAAACAAAATATCGGTATTGCCGATACTGGTCCGATATTTACTGGGTGTTGGATTGATACCAAAATATACAGGACATCGACCCTTCAGACTTCCTCTGGTTTTGGTTTTTTGTCTCAGATCAAACATTGTTTTATATAAGACGCACAAAAACAGATTAAATACTCAGTAAATAAAAAAAAAAAACTACAGTTTTTGACGGTCTTGTCTAGGAATTCTCTCATCCATGTCATCTTCTCGCAGCCTCCGTTTATCTGAGAGGTTTCCCGATTTTTCTAAATTACTGTCAGCAAACTTGTTGTGATTTTATTTCTCCTACCTACTCAACAATTGACCAAGCATGAATTAAGAGACTTAAGAGATTAATTTAGTACAATCTGGTATAAGGAGGTCATGTAATAAAACGTGGGGGGTGGGGGGGAGTGAAGCGTACCAAACACTTCCTGGATGCACCACAGAGCCATGCAGGCCAGCTTGACTGACTGCTGGACTTTGTGAACGTTGCCCCCTACTGGCTGAGCTCAAATCAGGCTAAAATTTGCAAACACTTGTAGTTCTTGCAGAATGCTTCTCTCTCTCTCTCTCTCTCTCTCTCTCTCTCTCTCTCTCTCTCTCTCTCTCTCTCTCTCTCTCTCTCTCTCTCTCT
>CAEGAE010101490.1:0-32181 GCA_903067095.1 Girardinus metallicus | reverse complement strand
TATAAGAAAATGCCTGAAAGAGAAATAAATTGTACAGAAGTGACGCTGAAAATCTGTACAAATATATATATATATAAAGATATATATATATATATATATATATATATATATATATATATATTAGAACTGTCAACGTTAATGAGTTAACACACATTATTAATCTGAAAAGTTAATGTGTTAATACTGCATGTTGCAGATTCCTCACATAACCTATTTTGACCCAAAAGCCTCTGGTTACCTGGCTTGAAGCAACACGTTATGTGATCTTGTACTGCTGTCAATGCAGAGGCGCAAACCGTGAGTGAAAAGAGTCAGACTGGTGTGCTCAGCTGCAACTTTCTCTTTAATAAAGACTGGGTGTTTGACAAAAAAAAAAAAAAAAGCACAAGCTAGTACGTAGCATACTTATTGCAACTACGAATAATCCTTCCACCAAAACACACTCAGTTTACAGATAACATTTCTAAATTAAGTTTGAAACAAAATAACTTTTTTTAACTCTTCCTGAATATGAAAACCTTGAAAACTGAGTTGTTTGGATTGAGATAATAAAATGCTATCCTTAATGTTTTTTTGAATGTGAATTTTTACATTTCAAGCTTATAAAGTTAAAGCATGGTGATTAATCTGATCTAAGTTTTTTAATGGACTGAAAGCAGCAGTATACATAACTAAGAAGTTCTTGCTTTTGTCCAAAGCTATTTTAAAGGGGCAGTATTATGCACTTTCCAGGCACATAGTGTCATTTTATGGCATAATCAAGTAACTGTGCTATGTATATTAAATTGGACTTTCCGATTTAACACCTTGAAATTGGGCCTTTGTCTAAAATTTCCTGCTACTTCTGAAGTCATCACAACATCCTTCCTATATTAACCCTTTAACAATGTTTTTACCAACATTGCACTGAGAAGTAGCTCCTATAATGAGCTCAGCAGATGCACAGTTTCACCAGGTGTTTGCCAATTGCTGCCTGGCTAGTCTGAAGGAGCTGAGTGGGGGAGTTGCACGGGGGAGGGCTGCTCTGTGAGGCAGAAACTTGGAAACTGTAGCTCAGAGGAGGAGTTTTGCACAGCTGAATGGTTGCCATGGTAATTAAAGGATTTCTGAAACATGCATGGAAGTATGAAGGCAACACTCCTGGTATGTTTTTGATGAGGGAATAATATTGTAACATGATACAAAGTTCAAATAACTCAAATTTACATAAGACTGGCTCCTATAGGCCAAATGCACTGTAATGGTAACATTTTGAGGAGTGAGCACAGTCCTGAAAACGTCCAACTTGGTACGCTCCCTGACAGACACAGTGAAACCAGGCTGGTGGGGGGGCAGAGAGCACAGGGAGGGGCGGGGCAGGAGAGGTCTTGCTAGGTAGGGATTGGAACCTGTTGATTCTGCTTGTAATCTTAGTTCATTTATTAGGTTTTAACATTAATTCTTCATTGAAGATGATTCTGGCCATTTTTTACCCTGTCCTTAGTGATTCCCATAAAATCATTGTGATAGCAGTGTGATCGATGACCCTGATTCATGGTATTTGATCAGAGCTTCTGACACCTTCATCCTTTTGCTCGAAATCATGTTAAAGGTCATTCTGCCCTTTTTTCCGTGGGATACCTCTGAGCACACACACACAATGAATAACTCATAAGAGCTGGAGATGTCTCCCGCCAAGACGCTTTCTGCCCTCTAGGGGTGCCCTCTCGCCAGATTTGCAGCCACTGAAGGTAGATTTAGACATACATGCATAGTGAAATCTGACCTTTAAGGTTTGCACTCAACAGCTGTAAGCCAGAGCAGATCTTCTTACCCTGTCAAGGCATAACTCTGCATTGGCGTTAAACCTAAGACGTTCCTAATAATAACCCAGCGGTGGGAATGTTTTGCTTTTGCCAGTTAGCATATCCCAAACTCTTGTCTCTGAGAAGGTTAAACTGGGTCAAATTATCCCCCCCAAAAATAAATAAAAAAATCTGTGAGTGCAGTTATGAGTCAGATCACCTCACCGCAACCTGGGGACTGTGGCGCATCTGAATCTGGCTTTTCATGTGAATAATTTACCAGCAGCTTGTGACTGAGAAGGCGACAAGTGCTGAGATGAAAAACGGAGGGATTCCCTGCGTCTGTCCGTGAGTGTCTATATGTGGGTGGCTGGCTGGCTGGCTGGCTTAGTGAGCGTTATTCGTGCTAAGCGGGGGAACCCCCCCCCCCATCCCTCACTCTGCTTTCTCTGCAGTGGGCCTCACCCATGCCACAGCCAATCATATCACAGCTCAAAGAGAGGGGAGAATGACAGGGGAGAAAGCCATGCTGAGGATGGAGATTGCCTGCAGTTAAGGGCGTAGGCTTGTGTGTGTGTGTCTAAGATGTCACATTTATGCATTTGTGAATGTGAGAGTTAGTTTTTTTTTATATAATTCCTGTGGTTTTTTTTTGTGATTTTCTTCTGTAAACATGCTCTGCAGACTGTGACAGTTTTCAATCCTTATGGCTGAATTAAACATTATTTATGACATTAAAACATCTGTAAAACTCAACATAAGTATCTTCGTTGTATTTTAAAACAAGCTGACTCACAAAAGTATTTGACCCCTGCTGACCCACTTAACATTTTACCTCCTGGGATTTTATGCTGTAGAGTGCAACAAAGTACTGTGTAGTTGTAAAGTGGGAGAAAAATGACAGATGCATGTGAAATAAATGTTTCAGGTAGTAGTCGAAAATTGTGGGATATATATTCATATATATTTAAGAGGCTCATCGTCACCATAACTCAGATGTGAAAATCTGTCAACCCAATTACTGTCCAGAAAACTGCAAAACAGCCGAAACACTGAGTTCTTTTCAAAATGTAATGTTTATTGCTCATTTCATAATTGGTTACTGTATGATGTTTTTATGACGTGAAGCACTTTTGAACTGCCTTGTTCTGAAATGTTCTAAATAAACTAAATAAATAAACTTGACTTTACTAATACTCTTGACCTCCTCAAAACTCACCTTTGTGAAACAGTTGTAACATGAAAGCTACTGTTTCCTCTGCTGCTGTTGCCAAACTACAACTACATGCAGAGTGCAATTCTAAAACAGTGCAGAAAATCGTCATCGTTCACAACTTCTCTTTCTGTTTGCTGATTGGCCAAGAGGAAGTTTGTCCTGAGAAATTGAGCTCAATGGGAGAAGTTTCAGACAGTGCTCTGAAGGGAGAAGAGAATCAAATAAAATTGTATAGAAAGGCAACAGTCAGACTAGACTTATTAGAGACTACTAAAGACTTGAAGCTGGAGTGAGATGTCGACTTTAAGCAGAAAAACCCTAATTATAGAACCAGAGCTAGAATGGAACAGTTTAGATCAATATATGTGGCCTAGTCAAAGCTTGAACCCAAATCAAACTGAGAATTTTCGACAAAATCTGACAGCTGTGCACAGATGGTTTGATTTTATGTGTTGTTCTCTAATAGCTGAGTACTGATTGGTGTACAATCTTCCCCTTACCTGTGGCAGCAAAAGATGTGACTCCATTTGATCGTTGTTTTCTTCAGAGTTATCAATGTACATCAACTTGGTAAAAACTGCTTTTTGTAAGTCTGGTTACAAATGCAGGCAAAAGATGCATTGGACCGGTAGGTCACCAAAGTAATGTCTGCAGCCAGGAAGTCAAAACCTTCACATTTTTGGGAAGTCATGGAATAAACTGGCAGCTACCTAAAGAAGAGAGGAAACATATTTATTTTTGTTGTGTTTCGATTAGGCCATAATCACAGTGTCACAAGACAATAATCCAATGATAGGAAACGAGAGTCAAAAGCCAAGGACATAACCAGATTGAGTAAAATGAACTCTGTCATTTTAAATATATTATATTTAATTACTGTCAAAGCTCTGATTGCCAGCATTCAAGCTTTCCCCACAGAGTTGAAGTACGCTAGCATGAAAGGGCTAAAAATACATCAAAAATTGAGACAAACTGAGGTCAGCGCTAACTTTACTCTAAATTTAGTCTAGAAAACATTAAAGACATTCACCAATCATCACAGCCAAGCAAAATTCTCATATCAAAGTAAAATTTGGGAATTTCTTTCCTTTTTCCACTGTACTGAGTGAATATAGTCAACATCATGATTAATGGTGATTAAGCCAAGAAGTATGAAGTTATGAAATTGAAGTTTAGAGAAAATCAAATACCAGCACCAGCTGTCAAGTAAAGTGGTGGAAGGTTGATGGCTGACCTTGTGTTGCAACCCTATAACCTCAGTACTTTAAGGTCACCGAATTGAACTTGAACTCATCTGCATACCAAAGAATTCTAGAGAGAAATGTGAAGCCACCTGTCCGACAGCTGTAGGTTGGCTGGAAATGGGCCATGCTATGAGCGGAACAATGTTCTGTGAAGAGTGGGCCAAAGTTCTGTCACAAAAAGTCCACAGACCCACTACTTCAATTTATTCCAAAGTGGTTCTATGAATTATTAATGGGTTTACTTAGTTTTTCAAGCAGTTTTTCAATTTTCTTTCGTCATGTGTAGTATAGTATTTTTGTTGACACTTTAAAGAGGCAGTATTGTGTAAAATAGACCTTATATCATTTTGGAACATTATTCCCCTCATCAAAAACATACATGGAGTGTTGCTTTGATTCTTTCATCCATATTTGACAAATCCTTTAATCTCTCCATATTTTGCACGTTCAGTTATGCCAAACGCCTGGGTGGACCTAGCTCCGCCTTTACTGCTGATAACATTGTTACAGAGCTAATAGAGGAGCGATGCTGAGATGACTTCCTGAAGGTGGAGTTTCAGAAAGTTTCTTAGAGACAGAGACCCAATTTTTAAAATATTAATTTATGAAGTCAAATTTCTTATAAGTCATATTTGATATATACAGCATTTTTATCACCACTCAAGGTAACATTTGATTCTGCTATAAAATGCCTGGAAAACACATAATACTGCTGCTTTAAATTTTTATACAGATCATCAAATTAAACTGAACATAAATTTTAAAATTGGTGCCAAATTCAATGAAGCTGAACTGCATAACTTTTCATTTTCATAAACATGAATTAACATATTATGGAAGACAAAATCATTAAAGACATTTTTAATCCGTGTGTCCTGTGGGAAATCTAGAGGTAATCAGTGAGTTTTAGACCTGCAGGGTTGTGCCACTCCTCACTGGGTCTCCTGAGACCCACGGCATGTCAAAGTGTGTTGGTGTGTCAGTCGTTAGCCTGAGTGTGTGTGAGGTGGTTATCATGGAGGTGGGAGGGGTCAACCAACAATTAAATCCTTATAATTTCAAATTAAGAAAATTACTTAAGTATGCTGTGAGGGGACCTGGGCATGACCCACCGGCAGCTCAGAACCAGGAGGTCAAGGGTCAAGGGTCATCCTTGTGACCTGCTGGGCGCCTGTTTAAAGGATGGCCGCTTCTTTAGCGTTCACATTGCATTAAGATCAGTGGTATAGGAGCAGTGGTGTTATGATCAAAAACTATATGCATGTCTGATGTCATTGAATCACAGGTTTCAGGCATGCTTTGAAAAAATGAAGTGTGTTTTATGGAAGACCAACTGATTAAAGGTGGAAATCCTTGTTTTATATGCAAAGTAGTGTAGAGTTGTTTTTGGAGACGTTAATTGTGAACAAAAAGATCAGAGTGCAACATGCTGGAAGGTGAGAACAGAAACACAGAGATGAAACATGGCTTTTAACACCAGAAAATGTTTGTGTTGCCAGATAAGGCAATATGAATTCTAATTTACTTCTGATTATGATGCAGTACTTCAAAATAATGTTTCTGATGCATTTACATAACTTATATCAGTTGGACCTCACATTGCTGCCATAAAAAACATGTTTGTTCCTTGCAGATTTCCTACAATAACCAGTTGGCCACTCTAGTCGACAAAAACCATCAGGAGCTTTTGGTAATTGGGCAAATATTCTGTTTTCATTCTTTATTTTTTACAATTACTTTACAGAAGTATTTGCTGTCACAGGTGCCCAGTTTTTTGTTTTGAGTGTTGAATCTTGAACTCTGACCCCAGACCAGCCAGATGTTGTCGTGGGTTTTTTTCTAACCTTCTGAATGAGCTAAAGATGAACTCTTGGATTAATTTTGGTCGGCTGGCCACTCCAAGGAAAGTTTGCCGCCGTTTCCCGTTTCCTCCATTTGTGGAGTAATTTTAGACGCAGCAAGGCTTACAAAGCCTTAACTAAGCTTTGTAAGCCTTAACAGAGTGATAAATGTCAATAGCTATGTTTGCATCCAATTGCCGTGCAAAATTTGAGTAAACTTTTTAAAGTGTCACAACAAAGAAAGAAAAACCTTAAGTGTGTTCCATGTTTGGAGCAAATCAACCAGGCTACGCAAAGTGTAATTTCATCAGACGTTGATGCTACACATGGCTGTCATAAACAGGAAGTAGAAGTTGCTAACCAGCCTGGACCACACATTTCAGAGAAATGGAGAGTCCTCATTTTCGAGATGTAGGTTTGGACTTGGAGATTTTCTCAAAGTTTTGTGCCTCTGGTAAGGCACAGGCACACCAGTGGTTGGAAATGTTCCAGAACTTATTAGCCAAAATCACCTCAATCTAGCACAATTTTTTTGTTGAATAATTGAGGAAGTTATTTATAATTTTGCCATCTCCAACAACCTTTCCTAATGCAATACTTCAAAAGATGTTGATCCAAACATGGCCGGTGACTTTGTTGCTCATCTGTTCTTGAATTTCTTTCAATTTAATAATGCCATTTTTTTTTATAGATTTTGTCCCCTGCTTCATACTGAGAGAGGAGTTATGTTTACTTGATTCTACGGGTCAGGTCATAATCAGAACTGGGTGTGCCTTTTAAAGCAGAACACTATGCAAATTTTATAAGTCATGACTTAAAAAAGGGAGAAATTCTGTTTTCAGGTTGGTTTGGGTTGGTTTTTTTCCAGTAAAACCATTATTTGGAAAAAAATGCTTCATGATATCTTTGATATTTAAAATTGGTTTTATGATTTAATCAATAAACAAAATAAATCTGTATTTTCCTCTTCCTGTTCTGTATTTGTTTGATGAAAACACTCTGTGTCTCTGCGTCCTCATTCTGTCTCCAATTCTGCATCCTGCCAGTTCAAGCGGTCTAACACTATATCCTCATAGTGTCAGTTACATCACTCTCACTGGCTGAAAACTGTGTTGCAGGCCTGCGGTGATAGGAAGTGGGTCACAAGGTCTTGCTGCACCCCCGAGGTCCATCTCTGTCCACATTTTGATTCATCGCCTCACTCCGGCTGTGGAGAATGCCACGTAACTCTGGGTAAGGGATATGATGTTGCGGGGAGCATTCCCAAGCTGGGTGGGGTCCGGACGGGAGGGGGTTGGCTCAGCAGGCGCTAAATCCATAGGAAGCAAACTCAGTGACCCCCATCTTGATGATCGCCGTACATCACTGTCAGCCTGTAATGATTTATTAATAGGGCCATTAGGAGCTGTTATGAATCCTGAGTAAGTGAGGGAGTATCTCTCAGTGGCCGGGTGGAGATAATACAGGAAATCTGGTTTATCTTCCTTTTGGCCTTTGAGATATTACAACGAAATATCTATGTATGACGTGTTGTGTATAAGGAGGTACTATTCAAACAGTTATTCTAGTAGCTTCTTCATTCCTGCTTTTTAATCTCTCGTTTCTCACTGCAACGATTTTCTGACGAACGTAAAACCTTGGATCTGAAGGAGAAGCGCATTCATGCATACTGCCAGCATGCAGCAGAGGAGTGGGGAACGGGGGAGCAGGGGGGTACGCCTGCGTCATCGTCTCCTCACAAAGCCAGCAGCACCTTCGCAACTTCATCTCAGGCTCTCCTTCACTCATTTCCTACCATCATTCCACCCTTATAGTCTTTACCCATGATTCACTCGCTCTGATCTCAGAGCCACTACAAAGAGAAAAACAGAAAGGGACATGATTCAAGTGACGACGCTGCAGGGGGAAAAACCTGCATCTGCATCAGCAGCTCGCTCTCTGACGTCAGCGCAGCCTCTTTGGTGCGTAATCAGCCGTGGTCAGTAGGACTCGGAAAGCAATCGCACACGCACACACAAATCCTCTCTCCTCATCATTTGTAGCTTGATTGCAGCAGTTGTAAGCATTAAGCCTCAAGCAGTTCCAGTGAGCTGTGGTTTTGTAAAACTAGAATGGATTCGTTTAGCACACACGGCTGCAGGAGAGCACCACCCTTCCTTCTCTGCAACATACTAACACTTTTATTAGTATCTTTCTAGACCTTACCACAAAAATGTGTATTTTTGGTGAATAGGCAAGTATTAGAATAAGAAAACAAATGCTATGTTTGCTTTAATGATATGTGATAACTTCAATATAATTTATTTAAACTTTGATTTATTCAGGGATTAAAAGCATTTATTAAAGAATATGGAGAGTTAAAAGGGACAAAATCAATAATAAATCTATCTTTAAATAATTAATAAAATGTATCATGAAGTAAATAAATGTTAAATTAAATGGAGGATCTTCGATTCTTCGACTTTAACCACCATGTAGTTCAACAATTAGCGTCTTAGCCCCGCCCCTTGAATCTGACAGGTAAGTTTGAAAGATAAAATTATTTCATGATGGCCACAGGAGCCATTAAATAATAAAATACATTTAATTAGTTATCTGTGTTGGTTATTTTAAGCTTGCATTTTAATGATTGTATAACATACATAATAAATTGCTTATTTGCAAATTATTTCAACATTTAAAAAGGAATTCAGTTAATTCATGGTACATTTATTTATTGAATTTTGACCCTTTTTGACTTCCCATTAAAGGGATGCTTCATTCCATTCTTAATATCTGCAGCATCAATTATTGATTTAGAAATGTCAGTATTACAGACTAATATTGCTCTGAAAGTTTTGAAGAGTTTCTGGAGATTTTTGTTCAATACAATCTATATAAGAAAGGTAAACATTGGTAAAACAAAAAAAAAGTAACCTATTGGTAAAGAGCTGAATACTCTAAGATTAGTAACAACTAATTGTGTTAGTTGGTGCAGGAGGAGGGGGGTTAAATAAACGGTTCTTGTCATATTTAAAGCACAATCATCCATTTCTCCTTTTTACAGCCCTTCCTTCTTCCATCATCCCCTTATGGGCTTGAAAAGCCAATTAAATTTGATGACACACCCTGCATAATATGAAATCTTTCAATTATGAATATCTCATTGTGAAAACAGCTGAAATACTTGTGCTCGTAAGCTATTGGGAACATTAAGGTCATTATTTACTCTGTTTCCAGTCACATGAAACTCACCAGTGAAAATCTGTCATGCGATGAATCACGATGAGATTCTCATGTCGGAACTCAGCCTGCACATGGACCGAACACATGCTCCTGTTTCGTAAGCTTGACAGCTTGCAGCTCTGAACGTATTGACTGCATTGCATTAAGGAGTGCTGTGCAAGTCGATGCTGCACACCTTGTGCTGCACAGACCAAGCAGAAGCTCCGGGACCATATGGGGCCCTGGCAGCTGTGTGTGTTTCTGTGGGTGTGCTCACGTCCTTTCCTCCAAAGCACCAGTTAAACACCAGCCCAAGAGAGGAAGAAAAGCTGTAAATCTGTCTGTAGTCACAGGAAGTTCCCAGCTCACCCCCGGTTCCCGGGAGGCTGCAGAGGTCGCACAAGAGAGCCTTCTGTCCTTTTCAATAAATAGTTAATGAGGAATCATAACTGAATGCTGGGAATATTTGAACCTAAAAAGCAGGGCTAAAAATTATAATTATGATGTAATATGGTACATATTGTTCTTGGCTGACAAATTTACATAGACTGCACAAAGGTCTTCCTCATTGTTCCTAATGGGTATAAATGTATCACTCTTTGCAGACTGCTTTCTCTGAGTGTTTGAGGATATTTTAAAAAAATTTCTAACTTATTTGACCCCTGAATACCTGAATTATCTCCAGTTATACAAAAAAAAATATTACTTCTGATGCTAATCAGATGTTAAATTATTAAGAAGTTATAAATTAGAAAATTTAATCTGCAATTAGTATTGATTTTGGTATGATGCTAACTAGATCTACTAGGAACTTAAGGAATGAAACAGACTGTTCAATGTCTCTATGTTCATATTTTACTGATGTTGCTAATGCTCAAGCAAGACGGCAACATACCATTACTGCAGTCCAATTAATTCCTATCCCTTTTTTGCAATATTAAATCTGCTTTATAAATTGAATTTCAATATATATTTTCGAACAACCAAAATTGTTGTGGCAGAGTTTTCCACTATTGCTAAATACTGAAAAATCCCTTAACTGTACTTTCCTGGAAGCTTTGATACCTGTTTTACCATTTTTAAAAAATGCGTTAGGGTTTGTACTTATGAAACTAATCATTTACTCATCAATATGAATATATTATTATTTCCTTAAGTCAAAAGTAAAATTTTGACTGAAAGTTACATAATCAAAATGCATGAACACCATTTTGTTTTTCTGCAATTACGCCAAGATTTTTATTGCTTCTCAATATTAGTATTACTCATTTCCATTCCTTAGTTGCCAGGTGTATCTAAATTACCTGATACTCAAAGTCAGAAATAACCTTGGGAATTTTGCTTACAGGATGTTTACCTCAATACATAAATGATGGGGACGTAGTAAAAATGAAAAGGAAAGATGATTGTACAAAATACAGATTGATTACAGACAATATTATATTACCAAAAATATTACATAATTCCATTATATTGTCAGTTCTAGTTTCTATTGTGCCATATTTTTTCTGCTGTGATATTTGCATAAAATGTTGTAGAATTTCATTCTTACCCTTCTGGTACCATTTTACATTATGATTCTTACGATCATCTGCATCCTGTGGGTTTAGTAAAAATTATGCAAATATTCTACACTTGGCAGTTGGTGTGAACTCATGAGGACTTAGTGCTGAGAATAACTCAAAAGATGTGAATGTGTGTCATGTCAAAAAGGGAAGATAAGTTGAAATAATGCTTTTTTTAAATTTTTTTTTACAGGCAAAAGCCTGATATTTTCAAAGGGGTGTGCACACTTTTCAAATCCATTGTGCAAGTTGTGTTAGGAGACTGAAGAGGTTCTGAACACAAAATGGGAGTGCTGAACAGCAGCAAGGCTGATAGAATGTATAAAGACTTAAGTGAAGGTCAATACAGCAACAATGCTTGAGAGAGGAACACATATACAATGCAGACTCAGCAGGGAGGGGGAGTGAAGGATGCTTCTCAGGCTAACAGGCAGTCACTGGGGACGCAGGGTGTATGGTAACCACAGACCAGAGAAATGGATTCAGAGAGGGAAGCCTCTGAATAAAGAATGAAAAACTAGAAGGATAAAAACGAGGAGAAGAAAGAAAATGTGGTTTTCGAAAGTTCATGCATTAATTCTGCTGGTACTAGTATTGACAGAATGGAGTTAAAAGGAAATCATGATATTAATAGATTTCCAAAGAATAATTATCTTGCAACATTGTACGTGTGTGGAGCTAAACCACTGAATGAATTAGTTTGAAATTAAAAATGGTTGACATGTTGACGTACAGCCTCACTTATTCACATTGTGTCACAACATAATCAGACTTCCAAACCAAAATACAAAGTAGTCCATAATTGTAAAAAAAAGTATGTATTCTCTCCTTCTTTTGAAAATCTTGATATTTTAGGAATTTGAAGAAGCTGTGTTGTTCCAATGCAGTTTTGTTCTGCAAAAACATCAAAATAAAATATCACAATGGTTTTGTTGTAACTTGATCAACTTTTCTAAATCAAGACTGCAACTGGCATCTAAGCAGACTGATTATACAATACACAAGTGCTGAGAATATTACTATGGTAATAGATTTGCAATGCACTATGGGAATATCCAAATTAAAATTACACTCATGTAAAATTTCACATTTTCTAAATTAGTCTCACATCAAAAATTGGTGCAATTTTAGAAAATTTACACAAAAAAAGCCTTTTATTGCAGCCAAGTTCCTGATTATTTTTATATGAGCTAAATAATAAGTACAACGGGTACTGTAGAATCAAAACAAGTTATGTAATTTTTCATAAGAGCTCATACTGTGTTTCATTCAACAGCAGGCCAGTTCTCTTCGCTTGTCATTTGTACAGTTCTGATGCCATACTATATGTCAAGTCAACATTCATTTTGCTGGAAAATTAATGTTGGGTAATTGTTGCCAGTCAATTTATCATATACTAATAGTCAATTTATATGAATGGTGCATGTTCTAACTTAATATTCTGCATTTTACTCAGTCAACTCAGTCAAACCCAAGAGCAAAACTTGGTTGAAAAGATACGGGAAAAAAATAATTTCTTTTGTTTTTGTATATTACTTTTTGCAGTGCCATATATAAATGTAGTTTATTAGTCTTATAGCTATATTCCCTCCACAGCACCTGTTTTCTTTCCTCTCTGGGGATAAATAAGACTTTTGTCCCTGCTACAAATGTTTGCTGACATCACTAGTTCTTGAAAGTAAGAATCATTGGGACTGCAGCAAAAACTGTGACTGCAACATAGGAAAATACAGAAGCATCTAAATACTTCTAAAGAACAAAGACCTTGACAATCTCAGTGACAGTGAGGGAACCCATTATTAATACCATAATAACAGAGGTGGAGTAGGTAAAATATCTCAGTTGTAAAACAAAAGGAGTGGCAATGAGATGGGTGGGCAACCTGCTCCGGGTGGGTTACACCCAATTTATTGGGATATTGGAGAAGCAGCATGGTCTGCATGCTCTATCAGAGATCTAGGAAAATGTTCTGATGGACTTTTTTTTTATTTGCAGTGGCAGAGAGGGTGGATCATTCATCTCAGGATGGCTTTGTCAGAAGTTTAAGAAGTTCTGGTAAGTTAATTATCATTGATGATCCTTAATCTGTTGATGGTGTACTGTTAGTGTGTGGATAAGTCAGGTAAGTAGGGGACCAAGAAATGATGACGACAAGAAGTCAATGATTTTAAAACAGAAGAAAACAGGACAAATAGCTAGCTTTACCTTGTTATAAACATAGATTCACAATCTGGTTATGTCTGGGCACCGGCCTTTTTACACAGTGACTTGAACAGTAGAGTTGAGGGAAAGGGTGCGGCAGAAACGAGTCCTTTTTCACTGGAAATGATCAGCACACGAAGGGAGGGAGAGAAGAGAAGCTGCGACAGCACAACTAAATACTCAGTCCACAACAGCATTGTCCTTTCTCCAACAGTTCACCAATCACAAACTCATAAAAGGAAATAAATATCATGGCAAAACGGCAATGGGACAAGAAAAGACAGTTGGGCTGATTTTAAACAGCCTTGACACACCTATAGTAAACAACTATGCCATTTACTGGCTCATAGTTACTCACAGTTGAGGTGGCACACCAATGTACTGTATGGGTGTCCACAGTGTATGTGAAAGAAAATAGGTGTGCCCATTGTGCTTGTCAAGAAACAGAATCAAACTCCTTACTTGCTTGCCACACAGGTTTAGGAATCCAGTGATTGCTTCACTCCTTTCAAAGTCACCTCTGCTTTAAGCTTGTGTTACTCTCACTCTCAGCTTGGATGCAGAACCATGGGAGAATCCCAATGCAGACCACAAGTCATTGCAAAGTTATGCAGGAGATACCAGGTTGATTGATCTTTGAAAATTTTGAGCTGACCTGAAACACAGCTTTGTTGTTGTAGATAGGAATGATGGTTGCCTCATACAACATCATAGAGTTCTTTCCCCTTTTTTTGTACTTCCTGACTTTAATCTTTTCTGCATGAAGACTGCATGTTCTCCCTGTCCATTTTCAGTTTCTTTCACGCTTCCTTAAACAGTTCAAAAACATGTCTGTTGTATCAACCGGCCACCCCAAATAGCCCTGCATAGTTGTTTGGCATATTGTCACCTTCCTGAAATAATGGCCTAAGTCATTTTGTTTGTTGTTGTTTTTGGACACAACAAATCACCACCTCTCTTTTTTCCCCAAAAGATATTTCAGGCAAAAAAAAAAAATCTTTAGGAAAAAACTAACATAGACTACTATTTTAGGAAGGTGACAATCTGTATTTCCGTATTGCCCTGTAATGGACTGACATCCTGTCCAAGATGTACATCGCCTCTCGCCCATTGACTGCCAGAGATAAGTCCCTTGATCTTACAAGGATTAGATGGATAAAGACAATGAATGGATGGTTGCAAACACGTTTTTACTGCAGTGTCTGATTTGTAGAGGAATTCATGTATTTGGGTGTCTTTTCTTGTTAACAGGATGAATCAGATATGACAGATTTGGGAATTGCCCACAGTAATGCATTGCTCTGGTCTGTTGTGGAGAAGAAAGAGCTGAGCCAAACTGCTGGTCAGGCTGCATCTTGATTCCTATCTATGGTGGTGACATATGGATAATAAAACAACAAAATTAGATCCTGAGTACACACCACTATACTTTTCCATCAAACAACCATGAATGGCAGGCATTCCTAGATGTGGCTCAAGTCAATGTTTTTCAAACATGTTCTAGTCAGAAGCTTTGGGGATGAAACTATCCAGAATAGAACTCCAGTAATATGTTGGGTCTCTGTGCAGGATCTCAGAATAATGCATCTATTTGTATTCAAGGTGCAATATGATGTGAAATAATTGACAAGAAGCACCATGCTGCTGCCGTGTTCATTGCCCTCAGAGGACAGGTTGAAGACTCCATCATCTTGGAGGAAGTCAAAGCAGAGTTTCTCCACATCCGAAGAGTCAGCAGCTTTGGTTAAGGCATCTGATTAAGATGCCTTCAGGCACTCTGTTTGATGTTTTCATTCATTGGCCATGTCCCACTAGGAGGTAACCTGACACATACGCTGAACTCACTTAAGGGATTGAATGCTCCTACTGAGCTGAGAATGCCTTGAGATGCTCCAGGATGAGCTGAAGAGTGTTGCTGGGGAGAGGGAACTCTGGGTATTCCTCCTTGACTTGCTACCCTTGTAGTCCAATCTCAGATGCTGTAAATGGAAGACAGTGGATGGATGGATTGATGTTTTTAATTAATTTCCCTCAGGTTCAGAAAAACTAATGTATTTAATCTTGTATGTTTCATTTACTTTGAAAGAACCTTGAATTATTGTATTTTTAATATATTTCTTCCAAAGCAAACCTCTCACAATAACTCTCATATAGTTTATATTAAATAGCTCTGCACTAAAGTCCCTAGCGGTTTCTGTTCTTTAGGGCGTTTTCACATATGATACTCCAATAGACCCTAATTGATTGGGGACCAAAATTGCAGCATTGTTACAATTTGGTTCACTTTACACTCTGCTGTGTCAAACAAACCAAACCCTTTGAAAACCTATTCCCTCTCTTGCCTGTGGGGGCGCTGCACCAAGAACCACTGAAGGAAATACTGAGCGCAACTTCCTTCTTTACAAAATGTAAACATAACTGGAGTGGTGCCAGATTTTAGCAGTTGTGGATTTCTTTTTTGACTTTGGCAAAAGACAAAGAGACACATATCCTGCTAACGTTTGGCTCGCGTGTTTGTTTTGGTTGTATTGAATGCCTACTATAATCTACTTCTTGATTTTGGAGTGGTCTCTGGCATGCTTGGTATACACATATGCATAGAGCTCACCTCAACCGAAGCGAGACCTAACTGGACCAGAGTTAGCTTTTTTTGGTCCGGATCAGAGTTCCATTATGCATTCACACCTCCCCAAATGAACCAGACTCTAGGCAAAAGAACTAGAGTTTGATTAAAGTGGACAAAATAGGGCTGGTATGAATGCAAACTCCGATTCCTCACTGTTGGTGTGACCAGAGGAAGTTAGTTATTTTTATCCCTCTGTGAGGGTTTCCGAGTATTTTAACTTGGCAGGGAAGACAGTAGCTAGTCTCTATTTGCCCCAAGCAACAGAATGTCAGGTGTGATGAGTGCTGCATTAAACTGGCCCCCTGTCAGCCCAAGACAGGACAAACACATCCTCACACACATAGACCTAATGAACTGAAACCTATTAAAAATCAATTTTATAGCTGCTTTCTCCACTCACTTTACATTCCACTCTAACAGCAAAGACATTGCTTTTATTGCCTGAAGCCTGAAAAGGGAACGGACGACAAGCTTTGAATGACAGGCTGATCTCTAATTTACAGGTCAGGAGCAGCTCTGATGCGTGTGTGCGTGGGTGGACAGGAGTGTGCGTTTTCTCGTGTTCGATGATTTATGTAGGTGACTGTTGGAGGGCTTTGTAGATGTGACACATCTGATGGGCTTGTGACAGTGATGCACAGAGACTTCAAAAAGCTGCCGATTACACCATAAATTACATTTCTTTGTGTCACCACTTGTTCACTTAGATTCAGAGCGGAAGAAAAGCATTTATTGTGCTTACTATTGCTTGTCAAACTAACTAACTTAGAATGTACCTGTATCTGGTTAAAATACTCTGTAAAGATACTGATTTAGAAAATGTCAAGAAATGCAATGTGGTGGTGAGGGAGAACGCAGGCTGGACCCAGGTTGAGATGAAAATGATTGATTTAATGATGAGATGCTCAAAAAAAAAAGAGTCCAGAAAACAGGCAGCTCAGCAGAGTGGGAACAATGGCTCAGCACCGGTAGTAGCTGACACTGATACTGTCAAACGAGAGCTGACGTCGAGACAGGACTTCACAGTTCTACTGGCAACAACGTACTTAGACAAAGACATGCGACACATTCGACTAGGACCCGACAAGACACAAAGACAACAGGTGGACTTAAATACACAGAGGGCAATCAAGGGAATGAGACACACCTGGGAAACAATCAAGGAGCAGCCAGGACAACACAGAGACTCACAGGAACAGATCTAAACTAAAGATACAGAAAAACTGAAATCCTCTCAGAAAATGTTATTTAACATTTGTTACTAAACATTTAGTCTTGTTCTATTTATTAGCCTTTGATGTTGGTAAACTGCAAGGTGATCTACATTTGATACTTTGGATGTCTTGCTAATTGAACACTATGAAATGGTTTTGCCTTCACTTTTTCACTGCACATTACCCCACCCATATTTAGACTTAACAAAATGTAGACTTAGAGTGTTGTCAGGACAATTGGACTGTGGACTTGAGTGTGAGTCCACAGTGCAATTGAACCTCTGGACTCGGTTCAATTGAGGACAAAAACTGCAACATCTGTTACATTTTCAGCTGCTGCTGTTCACTTCCACACTACACTGTGTCAATCAAAGCAAACCCTTTGAAAAACCTGTTTATCTCCTCACCTGTGGAGGCGCTGCACCAAGAAGCACTGAAACGACACAACAACCACTGAAGAAGACACAAATCCAACTTCCTTCTACACGAAATGCAAACAAAAATGGAATGGTATAAGAATTTCAGATTTTTCTTTTGTATTTGGTAAAACACCACAAGCCATTTCTCCCTCTTGCTTGAGACTCATGCGTTTTCTTGGTTGTAGTTGCCCAGAATTTGTTTGGTTTATTCAGCAACTAATCAGAAACATGCATTAATCTCCCTTTATTTTTTTAATCAATCAACGCAGCAACTAACCCATCTTAGACACTTAGTGAGGTTGCGAGGGGTGGTGGTGCCCGTCTCCAGTGGCCAACAAATAAGAAGCCACTGTGAATGAGAAGGTGCTGGGCTTTACACAGTACTATTCTTAGACAATATGAGGTTAGCAACTGGAATCAGCGGATTATTCCAATACAGATGAATGGATGGATGAATACTGGCGTATGTGGACACATAACCTTGCCACTCAAGGTTATGTGTCTGCCACACATAACCTTGTATGCTGGCTGCTATTTAACAAACCAGACACATACACAAAGATGACACTTCTTGATGTTGGAGATTATTGAGTCAGCCAGTTAACCGTGGCTCCATTTGTTGGATCTAAGATGAGAGAACACAGCAGCCAGCTGTGTTCTCTCATCTTAGATTTGTTGGAATAAAAAATAACAGATAGAGGAAGAGTATTATATTCGACAGCACAGTGTAGTATTGATCAAAATGTCAGTTGGCCTGACAAGCTATGATATCTGTAAACAGCTGTGGCCAGAGGGTGTGTTCTTTGTTTGAGTTGTGTTAGGAACCACTCTTTATTTTACTCTCAAACTAGAAGTAGGGAATACAGAGTTGTCATTATCTTGAGAAGCTCCTGTAATGTAAAGGTGGACGCAGAGCAGAGTTAAAATTATTAAAACTGACATGAGATGCTCATGTGATTTTTATATTTTTCCTGGGGGAAAAAATCTTGTCGCAATAAATTCCTGGAAATCTAGTGTATCTAAAACGACCAAGCTTTCGGTAAGCTCATTATGAGAGGCAGTTCCATAAATCATAAGTGATTCATTTCTTTCACATCACGGCTGACATGAAGGCTATTTATGTGTGCTCTTTTAGTGACTCAAACTGGTGTATTTGTTGACCCTTGAATGAAGAATTTATTGTGCGATGACAGAGCAGAATATATTACACAAAAAGTTGAGAAGTGCTATTTTTCAAATCACTGTTGCCTTGCAGCAAAAAAGGTTCTGGGTTCAAATTCAGTTAGGTTAGTGTCTCTCTCTTGAGGCAAGAGACAATATGAGGTTAGCAATGGTCTCAAAAAGGCCCCTTTATGCTGGTAATAGGACACTGTAATAGTTCTAAATACCTTTCTACAGACATGGGGGTTTATGTCTTACAATAAGACTTACTTGAAGTTTATATATGCAGCTGTTTCTTCTCCAGTGTTGGAAACTACTTTTCTATCAATCTTAAAGCATTACGCTGACGATCCAGACAATCTTTAGGGGTTTTGAAGATACCTACACATTTCAGTAGTTTTTTTTGTGTGCGTGTGTGTGTGTGTGGTGGTTTGTCCTGTGAGCAAGTAAAGACAAGGTTTTATTAATATTTTTGAAAAAACCGAGAATGGTGAAGGTTTTGAAGAATCTATAATCAGTTTAGGTGTGGTTATTTCATAAATTGGGGTTTTTAGCATGCTGCAAGCATGACTGAGATCTGGATCAGACCCGTTGACTTGCACATAAAAAATAACCGTGTCCCTGATATTAGCTTTGAAACATCAGACAGACATTACAGATGGCCGTAACACACCAAATCCCCTTTTCTCCTGAACCTGCTGAGCTGTGCTCTCAGATCAAACACCACAGCGTGTCTTCAGCTGCGTCCTGCTGCGGATGTGTATTGATCGTGGAGGAGGCAGCAGCTCTCCGGTTATTATTAGCCTGAGGAGGAAAACCTAATGGGACCTCTACTTCCTCTAGCTGGTTTATTCATAGCAGGATCATTACCACCATCATTGACCCAACCCCCTCCCACCGCTACTCCCCCTCCTGCTCTGTTTGACTGAAAGAGGATGGAAAACACCATCCACGAGTCGCTTAGTATCGGTCTTTGTTGGAAACAATTTCAATTTAGACGTGGAAAAGGATGTTTTTGACACGTTCTGCACTCAGAGCAGGTGTTAGGGAGAGAAACAGGAAGGAACTATTTTACTGTTGCAGACAAAAAAAAGTAGCACATGATTCTACATGGGGTTCGGAGAGGGTACCATTAAGCATTTGTGTTTAGCGAACCCTAACCACTGATTCCAGTTATTTAGGAGTCATTATATGTTTAACCAGAATAATGGCTTTAATACACTTTCCTCAACAGCAAAGCAAGGTATCTTTGCTTAGAGGTTTTCAGTCTCGAGAAAGTTTGAAATGCCATCATTCAATGCTACAGGATAACCTCTGATTTATTTTCTCTGAATCAGTCAAGAAAACTCCACCGTACAGGAGATGTAAAAGTATAATCTTCTGTAGAGATAGATGGTGAGGCTGTAGGGTTAGGAGATTATATGGAATGCAATATTTTCCTCGGAAGATACCTCCTGGTGTTCATGTCTCTTTCATATGCAAAAAAAAGCTGAAGTCCTGTCCGTGTGTGCCTACTGTACACCAAAACGTTGGTACTTTACTTTCTGAGTTATGCATTTCTTCAAGAGACTTTGAGTTGCTTTCTCTCCGCTCAGTGTGGGATCTCAGCTGTTCCTGCTCTCTTCCATATCCAACACTCTCACAAGGAGCTGCCTTCATCGCTTCTTCCCCTTCTCCCCCCAAAATCCGGCATGAATACCTGGAGTCACCAAATTATTCATGTAATGTATCCTATCCTTGTAGATATGCTTTCAAAAAGCTTTTTCTTGTCTGCCATTTAAGCTGCATTAACGGTGAGAGCGGAGAGCATCTGTGGACAGATGGGGAGGATCTCGGCTGCAGCGGAGATGTGTCTATGTTGTAACCCTATCCTCCCCGCCTGCCTACATCTTGCTGCCACTGTTTACACAGATCTGCATCTTTCTGCTTCTTGCAAACAGGCTGCCCCACAGTTCCTCACTTCCTTTTTTAGCACAGAAACTCCAGTTGCAAATACCGAAGAAGCTTCCTCTGCTGGGAAAGACATGAAACCATTGGAGTCTATTGCCATATTTGCACTTTGTTTTAAGTCATTTTTATCCTATTTACACAAGATGAAGGATTTCTTTAGTATGACTGAGTGTTTGCTTTCATGTGTCCCGTTCTCGTTCTCTCTGCCCACACATCCTCTGCTCCAGAGCTCGGTATCAGCCGGCTTCCTGCCTCGAGGCTCAACGGCACACAGGAGGGTTGTTCAACAACCAGAGTTTGTGTTACGTTTAAAGGACATTTCATGAGAGAGAGAGAGAGAGAGAGAGAGAGAGAAAGAGGAGTGTTGATGTTTTGCATCAACACTTCTTAATTTGGATTATAAAATCCAAATTTCATCCATCTTGATCTTGCTAACAGAGGAAGCGTTTCTCTAATAGCAAAAACAGAGAAGCATAATTTATGTGCTTAAAACAACAGGTGTTTGTTTCTTTAACGCACTTATGGCTTGATTCTATGAAAAATATGTCATTTATTATTTCTAATGTTTCTAGAATAGTAATAATTTCTTACAACTTAGACGTACACAAAAGTTAACGTAGCTCTATTTACTCTGCTTTAATCAAAATCTCGTTCGGTTGTGTAGAAAGTCTGGCTCGTTTGTGGTGGTGTGACTGTTCAGTAAAAATCTGATGTGGACAAAAAACAAACTCTGGTCTGTCTAAAAATCTGGATCTAGGTTTGGTTGAAGGTTCTAATGCATATGCAAACACCTAGGGGTCTGGATACCGCCCCAAAAGCGGAAAGTGAACTGTAATGTAGGGCATTCTGGGTAAATACAACCAAAACAAACGTGCTACCGGAAGAAATCTCTTTTGGTATTATACTCTATTCACAGATGTGAAGAGAGTGTTGCACTGCAAGCTTAGCGTAGCTTCCTTCACGACGGTTATGTACATCGCAGCCAAACAGTAACAATTGGGTAAAATCAGATCAAACTCCAACAGACTCCAGGCCTCCTGTTCCTGAGAGCACAGAGAGCATTCTGAGTTCAGTACTCTCCATCCCATCAATAAGTCTGAATTTTATTAAAAATCCTTTATTCTATTAACTTTATCACCAAGTGAAACACATTATATAGATTAGTTACTCATGGATGTTTGAAAGCTTTTATTTCTGTTAGTTAGGAAGTTGATAGAAACATGCCATTCAAAATTAGAATAGTACATCAAACCAATAAATAAGTGCTTTTAATGTGAGCTTAATGAAAGGTAGAAGCCATTTTTAAAAGCTAACATCAAGAACCATTGAGATGCATATTTGAAATTATGGAATTTTACTTTACTATAGAAGTTGGGGCACAACAATCTGCCTGACATTTTTTGACAACAGCCATGACATGACTGGAAAAAGTGACAGCTAACAGGTTATTACTCAATGATATAAATATGGTAAATAACTGAAAATATCCTGGAAAACTGACTCCTACCACTTCCCACACGTCACGTAAAGACCTTTACATAGTTCGTCATGCAACCGTGTTGTTGACTTGAAATTAATGCTGCCTCCACCCGTTTGTGTAACTTTCATGCATAATACAGCATGCCCTGTTTGTCCAATTCATATCTCCTTACATGCAAAGTTCACTGGAAAACTCCTACTTAGTCAGGTCAACACTGTGCTAATAAAACGCTGCTGGCGGGAATTTACCAAGTGGGTTTGAGATGCAAAACAAAAACATCACAGATTAATTCAGCACAATAATTAGCTGAATCTCCAGATTTTGTGTAAACAGAAGCAACCTGTTGGTATGAATAAATTGAAAAAGGAGCAGCTGGTCTGCTAATATGACGTGTTGTTTTCCATTCCCTGCATGCTCTAATTGCACATTAGACGCATCCTGCTCGGAACAAGGAAGATGGTTTGGCAGCTGTTTGTTCAGCAGTGTTGTTCCTTCTCACCTGCTTATGTAATGGATATGCTTACACACTGGCAGGAAGAATGAGGAAGCCCTCTGTTTTTCTGACCCATGTTTTCATTCTTGAACTCTCTGATGGAGCTCTTCCTGCTAGGAAAGAGATAATATGTAAACATGTAGGAACAAATGTGAATTCATTTCTGTGTGCTTTCTCATCCATGTGTGCAGGTGAGCACCCTCCCACTACGGCAAACAGATGTTTGCACACACAAACAGACGCACGTAAGGAAGCCTTTTTTTTTCCTTCCTTCCTGCTGAGGCAACAAGTTGCTGGTGAGTTGAGCCGGGTCGAGGTTCCCCATCAGGATGTGACAGCCACTGACCATTTTCTTGTGGACACACAAAGACAATGCCAGCGTGAGCCACCGTTAACCTCGGAGCCGCATTTTGTAGCAAAACACAGCCGCTCCGCTTCCACGCTGTGTTATTCTAACTTGGCCAACAGGATGACTTATACAGCAAACACTGGAGCCTCCTTCTGCAACACTTCCTCTATGCAAACGACAACTAAAGCGGGGTTACCAAGGTCGTCCTATTTTGAGAAGTGTCTTAGAACTAATTATTCTTGTACTTTCCAAAGTATTTTTATTTCTACTTGAGGCAAGGTATATTAATAAAATAACTATTATTATACCCTATTTTCAGCCTTTGCTATAATTTATCGGGACATTTCTCACAGTGTATAGTAAGGAATCGGCTTAGTGAGGTTTTTAGATAGTCTTGGTCTGAGACTGGTTTTAGTCTTTGACTGGCAATTTGACATACAGTGGGGGGAAAAGTATTTTGTGTAAGATCTCCCACTTAAAAGGATGAGAGGCCTGTAACTGACATCATAGGTAGACCTCAACTATGAGAGACAGAATGAGGAAAAAAATTCAGAAAATCACTTTGTCTGATTTTTAAAGAATTTATTTGCAAATAAGGCTGGAAAATAAGTATTTGGTCAATAACAAATCTTCATCTCAATACTTTGTAATATATCCTTTGTTGGCAATGACAGAGGTCAAACGGTTTCTGTAAGTCTTCACAAGGTTGGCACACACCGTTGCTGGAATGTTGGCCCATTCCTCCAAGCAATTGAACTCTAGCTTGTTTGCCTAGAGTGTGTAATTCATTTGGGGAGGTGTGAATGTGCAATCAAACTCTGATGTGGACCAAAAACACAAACTCTCATCTGCCTACGACTCCAGATCTCGGCTCAGTTGAAGTGAACTCTGGTGCGGTTCGAAGCACACAAGAAATGGACCGGAGGCCGCTCCAGTCCGGAGACCGTTCCAAAAGCAGGAAGTGGTCTGTAGCCCAAGGCATTCTGGGTATATGCAACCAAAACTACCATGTGAGTCTAACACTAGTGGAAGAAATGGTTTGTGGTCTTTTTCCAAAGACAAAAGAGAAATCCCACAACCAGTAAAATCTGATGCCATTCCATTTTTATTTGCATTTGTAAAGAAGGAAGTTGCACTCACTGTCTTCTTCAGGTGTTTTTGTGTCATTTCCTTAAGCGGTTCTTGGTGGAGCGTCACCAAAGTCGAAGGGGTAAACAGGTTGCTCAAAGGTTTTAGTTCACTTGGCACTGTTGTAAAAGTGAACTGCAGCAACTGCAAATGTGACAAATGTTGCAATGTTGGTCCCCAATTCCACAGAGACTCCCGAACTATAAAAACACCCTAAAAACCTGTTATAGGCACAAAGTGACACATGGTTAAGTTCATTTCTCAATAGGTTGTGCTGGAAAAAATGGTGTTGGAAGTATTTCTGTGTGAGAAAGGCCGAAGGAAGGAGAGACACATGCAGCGTGACAGCATGGAGCAGAGCTATTTTTATCTCCTTTAACAAGCTGATAGGGCAGGTCTATATATAGTGAAGCAGCCAGAGATCAGGTAACTGTGTGTTTGTGCATGTGTGTGGGTCGAGGAGTCATGCAGTGTGATGTTCATCTCCAGCAGGAACCAAAGTGCTCTCAAACTACACACACACACAGATTCATGGTCGCTAACAAGCTAATCTTGTTTAATCCATTCCATTAGTGACACTAAATTCCAGCTGTTAGCTCTTTAAATCTGAAAATGTATGTTTGCTGCATTTTCTTCCACTTTTTCAGTGTCTTGGCTTGCTGCCTGTCTCTGCTAGCATCTGCCTATATGCTGCTTTTACCGCAGTAACAATTGGCAGGTGTACGTTAGTGTGTGATCATGTCTGCGTACAAATAGCAGAGAGGCTAGGTATAGGGCAGCTGGTGGCGTCATTTGTTGTTTCAGGGTTTTTGTATGAATGTGCAGGCAGTGAGAACATCACTGAACACCCAAACGTTTGTCTGGACACACTGAAGATAGCTTAGGACTGCTACATTAGTGAAACTTCAACTGTAGTCTTTTTGACTCTGATAAACACATATACTGTACACACAAACCAAAGATACATTTCTTTTGGTTCCCATAAATGATGCAACATTTAACAAATGCATTTACCAAAAGCATTTGTCACTTTCCAATCAGTTTTTTCTTAATGTGGAACTAACTAGTAAGTCAACCATAAGTTCATCAACGATTGAGGCAGAGCCTGAAGACTTGGGAGAATATGAATTCATCACAGTGACAGAGGTCACTCTTCCCAGGAGGAAGAGCGCCAGGTATTGATGAAGTTTGACAGAGGATCCTAAAAGCCCTGGATATTGTGGGCCTGTCATGGTTGACACTCCTCTTCGATGTCGCATGGAGGACAGGTGCAATACCGTTGGATTGGCCCCATTTTTAGGAAAGGGGACCAAAGAGTGGATTCCAATGATCAAACTTCTCAGCCTCCCTGGGAAAACTTTCTCTGAGGAGTCAGAGTGGAGATGTTGCACCCTTAAAAAGAACTATAAAAAACTCCTATAGATTTTCGCATTTGTGCAACTTTATTAAACAAAATCCGGTTCGCGTATACAGCGTGTGTAGTCTTCTTCTTTAGTATCTAATCACAGGTCATGAACTTCTTTTTTTTTACTCCCATCATGCATTGCGTCTTTCTTAAAGGGGTATTATCATGACAAAAATCTATAAAATAAAAACAAATAAGAAATCACTTTAACACATATTTAGCCATGAACCAAATGAATTGTTCTAACTAAATACTAAATCAAATAAATGCTTGCCCAAAAAGATAATTATACTTATTAATTTAACATCACCTTCCTAACATATTTTCAGGGATGTATAACATATTTTCAGGGCTCTACAGAGACTCCAATGGATAAACCTTGGAAACAGGAGGACCAATGTAGGAGGAAATGGATCTTTCTGGTTCCATGGATCAGAAAGATCCATGGAACCAGGACCAAAAGCAAGTTTACATGCTTTTGGTGTTGCAGCAGTTTTGGATATCTGGGGGACTTAAGAGCTACCCAATCCTTGCATACCTAAAGCATGACATAAGCTTACTCTAGAGCAGAGGTTCCCAAACTGTGGGGCGCGCCCTCTTGGAGGCACAGTTTGAGTGGATTGGTTTGAGTGGATGAAAGAGTATAACTGAGAGTCTCTAAGAATCTCTCTATCCCCCCGGACATGCATTGTATAACAGGAAGTCTGTGCCCCCCTGCTCTCACACATTATTCAACCAGACAGCCAGAGTCTAACTCTCCCTATTTGTAATCCAAAGGGGGGGACTCAGAAAATGTTTGGAAACCACTGGGGGGGTCCAGGAGAAAAAGTTTGGGAACTACTGGTCTAGAGAGTGACTGGATTCACTCTTAGAGACATGAAAAGGGAAAGTGCAAAGGAAAGTTGCTGTTCCTCTGCATCAAAAAGAGTAAACTAAAGTGGTTCTGGCATCTGATCACGATGCCCTTGGACATTTTAGGGGCACTTCCCACTGGGAGGAGACCCCTAGGAAAACCCAAGACTCACTGGAAGGACGACGTATGCCTAGAATCCCTCAGAACGAACAGGAGGACGTTGCTGAGGAGACAAATGTCTGGGGTTCCCCCCTGGATTTGATGCACTCACAAGCTGATTTTGGATAAGTGGAATGCATGAATGGATGGATAGATGGATGGATATATGGATAATAGGGGAGGAAAGTAAGTATTATGTCATGACATATGCCATTTAATAACGTGTAACTATTATTTGTTTCTAAAGATAAATCTTGTTTAGCACAAAAGCTCCTCTTTCATCCAGAGCAGTTTGCTGATCTCTGTTTTAATATAACTCGTTGACAATGCTGCTCTTGACATATTTTAATGCGATCCAAGTTAATCGTGTAAAAACAAAACATAATTTTGTTTTGAATGTGAACTTCAAACAATACAATAAACCTGCTGTTAACAGTTTTTTTCATCCTGATGATCATTCTGTATCATGGGTCTCTTGTGAGACGCTGTAGTTAACATAATGATAGAACCTGCCATGTGACCTATTAACAAGTTAGCTAAAAAAAATAGGTGCAATATCAAATGTATTCTTACATTTAGAAGAAAGCATTTTTTTTTAACTTTGGACAATACACACTTTCCATTCAAGGTAGTGACTGGAGCATTAATAATTTCACAGATGGCCTCTCATCTCAATGTCTTTTTTATTGTGTGTGTGTGTGTGCGTGTGCGCACAGCAGCAAGAAAATGCCATTGATGAATATCAAATAACTGTCCTCCTGTCCCGGGCTTTTCCACCAGAGCTGCTCAGGCCTCATCCATCCACATTATCACACCATCGCTACCTATTCAGGACAAAGAGTTAGCCAATTACCACAATTTAAAATGTCATTGCTTGTGTGTTTCAATATAAATGTCTTCTCATACAAAAAAAAACTACACTTTTCTGGTATCTCTCCAGAAGGTCTTTAAACAACAGAAACAGTAAAGTGGATTTTGAAAATTTAACCTCAGTTGACTTTGATACCTTTAACAGCCCATAAATACTGAGCACTTCATCATGATGTACAACTTATGTTTGCCATTCTGATCTAAAGGTAAAGTTTGTCCCTTCACAATTGCACATTTTAACTAATAATATTTAACTAAAGTACAGGTATGTTGTAAATTGTGAGAACTGTAAAATACCTGCTTGGATGTTTAGGCTTTGTATGAAAAGACCTCAAAAATCTAAATATTTAGAAAATATTTCAAAGCTGTAAAACAAAAATTTACTAACATTGAACAGACATTTAATTTTAAAAAATCTAAATTTTATGTTTAAGAAATTTTATTCCATTTTGTTCAAAGTTAAGGAGAAAAATTCAAAACTCATACAGAAGTTGTATGTTGAGTTTGAAAGAATTTGCGTCAAATTAAACAAAAACAGAAAAACACCTGGATCTAGGATTGGTAATGCACCTAACTTATCCTGGTTGCTGTAAATTAGAAAGCCTGCAGGATTAGCTAACTTGTGTGTCAGATTTCCAGGTGTACAAGAAACACCTTCCACCAGGAACCTAATTGTCTTAAAACTTTTAATGCATTATTATCTATGTAGTTAATTAATCTAAATTAACGCCCTAAGTGATTTGCTTAAGACAAAGTGAGGAATTTTATTTCAGCCTTTTAACAAGCCTGTTTACATTCAACAACACTGTTTGTTGAATGTAAAACTGTCCAAAAAATGCTTTTTTTGGACAGTTTTATCTTTAAATACTTTTTTTTTTTTTTAAACCCTGTGCAAAACTCTAAATAAATCAGCTGAATGTCACTGATTACAATTGAATAAGTCAACCAAGATGGGTTCAACACACTTCATGACAAAGTCATGACGTTAAATTCCCCAACTGTAACATCTGGTTAAATTCAGATCATCCAATCTGGTGTTCCTTCACCATTGTGTTGGGGATGTGATACTGCACCTTCTAGCTGAGTGGCCGAAAAGATAAGCAGAGTTGTATGTACATACGCTTGTATGGTGAGAACTGGGAAAAGGCTGTGATGTCTGCCTGTGCAAGGTAGATAAGAGCACTTCTGAGGAAGAGCCACTGGGACATGGGCCCCCCAAAACCTCCACCATCCGTCGCTTTTCACTTTTAAATACACAAAACCTACCTTGTTAAACCAGCCCTCACTCTTATATTTCTTCTGCCTGCAATCTTCCTTGTACTAATAATGTGATTATTGTAGTTTTAGGCTAGTTGGAGTGAATGTGACTGATAATATTGCTCAGAAAAGGAAAAAAAACAAGAAATAGCTTATTTATACATCATACATATGACAAGTAGAAACGCATAACACTTTGATGGAACATGGAGACGCTGCAGACAACCATTTAGATAATGCATTTCAAAGGTTTTTAATGATGAAAATGACACGGTGAATTTATGGCAACAAGGGAACAAGGAATACAGCTGAATTCAGTGGATAATGACAGAAACTGAGCCGCTTAAGTGGCTCAGTTTCTGTCATTATCCAAACTGGCAGACGATCAGACTGGACACCGGTGGATTGAATGAAGCTGATGAGCAGAGGTAGAAACTGGCAGGTGAAGTAGAATAACACAGAACGCAGCAAAATAAAAGGACAAAATGTCTGAGAGTAATGTAAAAAATGCAAGAAATAAAACACAAGAACAGAAACAAAAATCTCTGATTTAAGGCCACTCCTCTACTTGTAACCATGCAGAAGTGGATCACTGTAAAATCCAAGTGCTCCAAGTCACAAATGACCAAACATTTGTGACTTTGAGCAGTTTAGAGCAGAATTCCATCCATCCATCAGAGGATTTAAAGCATCTTTAAATCCTCTGTACACTCTTGTCCCTGGTGGGGTCAGGAGGGCTACTGGTGCCTATCTCGAGCGAACATTTCAGGCGAGAGGTGGGGTCACCTGGACAGGTCGCCAGTCTGTCATAGGACAAACAACCATTCACACACTCACACGTAGGGAGAATTTAGAGAAACCAATTAACCTGACGGTCATATTTTTGGACTGTGGGAGGAAGCCGGAGAACCCGGAGAGAACCCACAATGCACAGGGAGAACAGGCAAACTCCATGCAGAAAGACCCCGGGCCGGGAATCAAACCCAGAACCTTCTTGCTGAAAGGCCCAGAGCAGAATTCATGGTTCAATAATGAACCATGAACTTTGTCAGCTCCTGAAGCTGGCAAAGTTCTGCACACATTTGAAAATGAAATGCTGCCGTTGATATGCTCACACCACTCGATTGGGATCAGTAAAAATGCAAAAATCCACATCTTCCTCTGTCTTTGCTGGATGGATGAACAGGAAATGGCACCAATGGGAAGATAAAACATGTTTGATATTGAACTCTAATAAACAAATTATAATTGGGAAAATATACTCAAACAGGGCAGACGTGCACGTGTTAAAAGTTGACGGAAGACATAGGAAAATTTATAATTTTATGGAGGAAACAATTCAACAAAACAAGCATTAATCTTCTTCACTTAGTTTGCATGTGTTTTCTGTGTTAATGCACACACACACAAAAATCTAAATCCCTGGAGAAACACATAAATCATCCGGCTTGTTGAAGACGGCAATCTAGTAAAGACGCCAGTTTTCAAACAGGACATTAATCCTGAGGGCAGAGCGGCAAAAGAAGCTTTTTGAGCTTTCTTCTTGGAACTTAACAAAAGAGAAAAAAAGAAAAATATTTTTGTGAATTTTGAAAACTTTGCCACTTGAAGACATGCATGGTTTCTCAGAAAATCGATCCGAATTTTACATATAAATATTAAGTGGCAAATGCATTTAATGTTTTTTTGCCATCAGTATATTACTTAATGAAACAGACTGACTTTTGTATCATAAATAAAATCAGTGGAGACTGTGTTTTATTTTCAATGTAATTGAAGCCTGAGCTTTCTGCTCAGCATTGTCTCACTCTCATTTGGTTTTGCACAAGTGGGCAATATTTATTACAAACTCTAAGAGCTGCAGCGGCTCAGGGAAGGGAGTTCAGCTTAATATAACTAAACATTTGCATATGCAAATACCATTAGAACATAAAACATCTTTAAAACTTCAAAACTTTTGCTCTGTGCCAAGTGCGCAGAATCTCACAGCAATCACTACGAGCTACGCTGACATCATATTGTTTGTGTGTATAACATACATCATTCCAACATTCATGTATGAACTCAACACCTGTTTCTTAATCTTTAGTAATTGTTGCCACTTTGTCATAGTATTGAAGATATTCATGTGGTTTCCTGTGGGGCTGTAGCAGCAAATGCTTCCTCTCTTAAAGTGAAAATGGCAGCTTTATCAGAGTTGTGTTTCTAGAGTGTGGATATTGGGGTCAATCTAAAACGATAAATAATCTGATCACCAGAACCATGTTAGAGTCGTCTTTAGAACCCATGTATCACACACTGCAAAGGAATCTGAAAGACACTTGGTCTTTCTTACTACTCTCTCTTAATTGCTTGCTGGGCTCAAACAAAATCTGTTTGGACTCAGGTCAGGTTGGGTTGGATGTTTTTTAACCTCGATCTAAACTCTAGCATGTTTTGGTTCAATTTCGAATCCTCAACTAGCTATGAGAGCGTTGATTAAATATTGTATGTCAGAGACCGTAACTACTGCCAATAACATCTAATGTTGCTCATTTTCTAGTTACCTATGTTTTATTTACCTGCCTCTTTTCCTTTAGACTCAGTATAAAAAGGTCTACATGTGCTCCAGAGATGGATTCGTTCTAAATTGCACACAGGTGGATGGCAGCAAGTAGGGCTGGTAATAGGGCTTTAAAATAAGATGTCTGAATTTTTTTATGCCAAATCCAATTTCCGATTTTATTCAAAAATAATTCTTCTTGCTTTTCTTAATAAGTATTTACAAATTACAGAAAATATTTTTTAAAACTTTTATTTCAAAACCATCAAAATGGTAGACCCTGGATGGGACTCTTAGCAACTATGGAAATCCAAGGTGTGCATTGGTGAAAAGTAAAGTCCAGATTTTCCAGTAATTAAATCTTCTTAAACAAAAAAAAATATTAATCAATAAAATAGATTATTTTTTCAATCTGTTTTATCGCTGACATGCTTATAGTTTTTTTTTTCTTTTGATTTCTTTAAATGAGAAAGCGCTGAATAAACAAACCTAAATGTAAAACCAAATAAATGGAGGCAAAGGAGAAACCAGGAGGAGGGCGATAGGACGGGCTGACAGAGCAGCTGCTTACACATTGTAATGATTTCAATTAGCAGGAAGGGCTCTGGCAGCAACACTGTTTAACTGGTCACCATGGTGATCTGGATGCAACATCTTTCCCATGTGGCGAGGTTAAAAGAGCGGGGCGAGTTATGAGGCGAGGTTGACGGAGTCGCAGAAGGAAGGTGTCTAGAATCGAGTGAATGATTGACAACAAAGAAGAAAAGAAGCAGTGAAAGAGATCTGGAGGAGAGAGTTAAGGAAAAATGGATGGGAACGTAGAGATGAAAGGAGAAAGGAAGAATAGTGAAGAACAAATCAATGTAGAGAGCTAGGTGATATGGAGCAATAATAAAGAGAGAGGAACGAAAAGATGTGGGAAATGAAAACAAAAAAAAATGATCCAATCAGTAAGTGTGGCAAGAAGAAGAATCGGTCAATGAAAGCAGAGAAATCATTTGAATTATTATAGAGCTGAAGATGATGGAGAATGATGATATGTCAGCTATAGAGGCAGGAAGAGGCTGAGAATGGGAAGAATGCCAAGATCTTTACCTTGGGGCGGCGGCTGTGGCTCTGTGGGAAGAGTAGTTGTCTTGTGATCGGAAGGTTGTAGGTTCAATTCCAGCTTCCTCCTGCCCCATGTCGATGTGCCCTTGGGCAAGGCACTTAACCCCAA